>JZKD02S1993986.1:203075-215896 GCA_000966675.3 Picea glauca | reverse complement strand
TGCCACCTCACATTCTTCTTCCTTCGCTTCAATTGTCACAAAAAGTCCAAGAAGAAGATTGTCCTCCTTTAGAAAGTCGCATTAACGCTTTGATGAAGTTGGAAGAAGTAAGAACCCAAGCTAAGCGTAAATTATATCAACATCAACAATTGATTAAAAGCTGGTTCGATTCTAATTATGCTTCTGATAGGAATTTTGAAGTAGGTGATCTCGTTTTGAAATGGGACAAACCACACGAAGTAAAGGGTGAGCACACCAAGTTTCAAAACTTATGGCTTGGGCCATTTTTAATTGCTGAAAAGTTGGGTCCTAGTTCCTTTTGATTACAAAATCTTGAAGGGCAACTTGACACCTATCCGGTGAATGGCCAAGCCCTGAAAAGATACTTTGCTTGATAACTACCCTTGTATATTATGTAAATATTTCGTTTTTGTTTGCATTTTTTGTTTGCTTTCTGTTTTGATTTTGATTTGAATTGGTCAGTTTTGAAAAATATCCATACATGTGCATTGAGCCATTCAGACAAAGACGACAGAAAAATTTCTTCGCTGAAATGACTTCTGAAAGTTTGTACAAACATCAATGATGTATTGCTTAATTGATATCTAAGTTGGAAAAATTTTGTTGTTTGAAAGAAGTTACTGATTTCAATATCTGTGCAAATTTTGTCATGATCATCTATTATCTTTTTACGCTGTCCCTTTTCCGTAAAGGAATGACTCAAAAGATGTCTCCCTGTCGTAGGAAGTTGTTTTTATAAAACATTTCTAGATCTGAATAAAGGACAGTGTTAAAAATTTTCCTTTGAGGTCTAAAAAATATGTTAAATATCAAGATTATCAGCGTCACCCCGCTCAGCTATATATCTACGAAAGAAAATATAAATATTAATAAGGGCTGTGGGAAGTGCTTGTAAACCCATCGGGATACTGAACAGGTCTACTGGCAGCAGGTAAATGCATGCATGGCACCAAGACAACTTCGTCGGGGTACTGAACAGGCCTGCTGGCAGCGAAGCAATGTCGGGTACATGAAAATCTGTAAAAAAAAAATATGAGAAACCTCTTTAATGTACTTTATTCTGATCTAGAGCTTCTTGAAAAGATACAGATGTCAGAGTGGGTTAAATGGAAACCCTGTCGAGGCTATGGACGCCTACTGGTAGCAGTGGCCATGCCAACAGTATTGAAGATTTTATCTTTAATATCGTGACTTGCTGATCTTAAGACTGATATTAGTTTTCATCTTTTAAAACACTGTTGGAAAAGATGGTAAATGATGATGTTTGTACGATTTTCTGGTTGTTGTTTTTCAGTTGAAATTTTCTTTGCTGTCCTAATCTGAATTTATTTCTTTTGACAGAGATAACTGTTTCTACCATTGTGTCGCCATTGTTGCCAACCAATTCAATTTTTTCTATTGTCCTATAAGCTGCCTACACCTATGTCTTCCGAACTTCAAATTGTCGTCGCATTTTTCAAATAGACGATATTTTCGTTTCTTGTGACACTTACAAATTTGTTTCCCTTAAGTTTTCACGACTGTAAGCATGAAAACTCCTCCATCGTTATTTGAACTTTCATGATATTTTATCGATCTTTTCTATGGCACTTACCTTTGGTTTATCGTTATGTGGCTGAAGGGATTTTCGAGCTATGCTTATTTGGACATTCTTATATTTGCATAACTTGATTTTATTAAACTTGTGAGGCATTGAGCATATAGACTTATATGTTTCGTGACTTGCCTAGTTATTGAATTGCATAGGGGTCATGGTTTATTTTTCTTTTTATACATATAATGTGATCCTTATGATAAACTTTTTATATCTCTTGGCTTGTAAATTTTATGAATTCGATTAGCACAATGGTTTAAAACTTTTGATTAAACATTTATACAATGGCACATGGTTAACATTTGGGTTTTATTTCACGTTGAATGACATTGGTTTGAAAAACTATAGTTAATGGCGCGTTGGCATATCGCTCACCATTTGATTTTTGGTTTCAAGCTATGTTATGATTGTTTGAACAGAGGTTGAACTTGGTGGTTGTACTTTACCATAACTATTGTGCATGGCGGTGAATAACTCCACCACCCTCGCATGTGCACATTAATGTTTCCCCTTTGATCATTCATTGCTGTTAGACCAAATGACTCTTCTCATGTGAATTGGTAAATTCGAATCAAACCCTTACCATGTGCTCGCACCATGGCCCCAGTCGTGAGGGATGAACCTAATGGGAGCCAGGCTCTATTGATGTTCGACAGTGCCCGCAGTGACCTCGAGGAAAATGGGTGGCTTCCATTTATACAAAAAAATCAAGGGTTTTAACCTATGCATAGTTCAACAATTCTCCATGACCTTTGATGGCTGTCGAGCCAAGGTCGACGATGTTCAATTGCAAATTGACAATCAGTTTATCAGTATTGCTATGGGTTTACCTGCCACTGGACAACGATGGTCCAATAATTTCAAAGTAGAGGAGATCCCTTGGACACTGCTCTTCCAATCGCATAAGGTTATCTCCTGTGATAAAGGTTTGCCAATGACCATTCTTAAGCAGCGTTGGCATGATTTATTGATGATAATCAAACAGTTTATCACCAATGAAGGTCGATACAGGTTTTTTTTCTTACACCACCTTCGTTTGCTTATGGTTTTTATGGGTTATCAGCTCAATATGCCCTATTATTTGCATAGAATCATGTTTAAAATGTCTAAGAAGTACAAAAGAAATCAGGCTGGCAGTAGACTTTTTCATTATGGGCTAGTTAAGATTATTGTTGTCTGTCATTTGGGGTTACACGGAGATTGTTGGAACAATTTCCTTGCTCAGATTGATTTTGAGGATTCGAACCCTCCAGAGGTTGACAAACGTGTGGTGAGCGAGGAAAAAACTGTAACCCCACTACCCTACATCATCCTGCTACCTAAACCCTTAACCGACTCACCTATCGACCTACCCCACACTATGACTAAGAACGCTGAGACTATGAGCAAGAAGCCCAAAGCCAAACCCACTGTAAACGCCAAAGGCAAAAAGAATGCCCGTTTAATTTCTCAGATGGCAAGAAATAGGCCAAAACCTCCTGTCGATCCAAACCCTATCATGTTGAGTGAGGACTTCGATTCAGAAGTGGAGCGTTTCTTGGCTAGAGAATACCCCTATTCACAAGGTTTGTGTGTTGAACCTTCGTATGACTTTGTGTCAAACCTACCCCCTTGCCTACAGGACGACCCTAACTACCCTGGCATTAATCTTCCTTTTGAAGCCCTCAGTCATTCATCCAAACCCTCTCCTGCTCTGTCTAAACCTACAGTGCCACCCTGTGATCAATGTAGATCGTGGTTAGAGAGATATTATCTTGATGTTCCGATTCTACAGTCAAGAATTCACTCTTTGGAGGACCAGATTGCCCTGCTTACCAGTCAAAAGGCTAAGCTACAAGACACTGATAAAAAACAAAGGATGTCATGCTCCATGTTGTTTAAAAATATGGAATCAGCTACAACAGTCGTGAATTCTAAGTTGGCATAATTTGAGCAGCCTCACACAGGTATATATTGATATCACTTGTTTATATAACGAATTCGAATTATTTTTGAATAGCTCTGTTTACAACATTGATTGGCTCTGTCACATTGTATGCATCCTATACATAGCTTTTTTTTGACTAAATGGAAGTTCATTTTCCCAGTTTAGCTTCGATTGGATTTTCATCGATTTGATTGATATTGGTGTGGATTTGATTTGTTTAATTTAGTTTAAATGAATGCTCTATTGTCAATTGAAGTCGTTTGTATCTATTCTAGACACAAGTTGTTTCTCATATTTCAATTTTGAACACAATCACATTTCGATTCGATCTGGTTATAATGTATATGCTATAATTGGCAACGATTTTGATATGGTTAATTGTTACAGTTTTATGTCCCATATGAATTTTGACCAACAGGAATACAATTCGGATTATTTCCAATGTGACTTTGTACAAATTCACCCAAATCGTGAATAGATTCAATTCATAACGGTTATACCCAGCTGGTTATTACGCATTGGTTTACTGTTGGTTCCACCATGTTATCAGTTGGATTCATATTGCAATGAATATGTTGTTTGAATTTGATTCGTAGAACGAGATTGACTATATCCAGATTCATGATTTGTTTCCATATTAAACTTAGTTGTGATTTGTTTTGATTATTTGCACAGTTTTCAATTATAACTTCTGTTGATTCTATTAATATTGCGTCTGTTGACTGTGCGAGGATTTATGATCAAAATCAATCACAAAATTGGTTGGGTTGATGCTGTTACGTATGATTTCGTTTACACATAATCGAAACAGTCTTTCTATCTGTGTATTCGATTAAATGATATGAATTTTTTGTTATAGCTATAACGAGCGAAAAATGGTTGTGTTGGATTAGATCATATCACATACGATATGACTCATTATCGATTTTAATTGGATATGAAACAGTCTTGTTACTGTTTGACCCGATTTTATGGTAACAGTAAAACAGAGTATTATTACCCCTGTTTTCGATTGGATCACTTTTGTTTATGTTTAATGTTGAAATATAAAATCATTTGAATCTTGACTGATTCGTTTTAAATGATCATTGGAAGAAAATTTGTTTTAATTATTTTAAAAGATTTGATTTAGTTTTGATTCTGATCCTGTATGTTATTTTAGAATAGCTACAGAATCAAATGATTCTGTAGCTAAGTCTGTAGGATTAGATTTTTATTGTTTTGCTAATAAAATATCTTTCTAATTTGTTATTTTTGGTCTATTGCAGATGAATTCAAAATTGTAGTGGATTTGATGAGAAGTTAGGGGATATTTGAAATATTTTATTTGCATTTTAATTTCCTAGTTTAGTTGATTTTGGGAATATCTTCCCAGATTATGTAAACAGTTTGATACTATCCACAGGGAGGTTTTACCCTCTGGAAAAACTTATAAATACTTATTATTTTTTGTAAATATGATCCTCATTTGTGGGAGAACAAGGATATGGAATTTTAATACAGACTGAGGCAAAATTTGGTGTTTTGTTACAGCTTTAGCTTCTCATGATATCAATATTTTGTTTCATGTTATGTATATCAATTTGTATTTGGTTAATGACTACTTTAGCTATCTTAATATTTTTCAAATGATATAATTTAATCACTGTAATCCATATCTGATTTCTTCCAAGTGTTTAAAGAACATAACAATTGTTTGATTCAGTTTGTGAACGACAGATTTCTCTTCTTCATAAGTTGAATTATCAAGTATAAGTTTTTGCATAACAGGTTTCCCTTATTGCAGAGATTTATAAATCATATAATTGTTATGATTTTTTATGTCTTGTTTGTCCTGTAAATAACTCAAAGAGCAGCACATCCTATCGTTTATGAGAAGCTTATGGATTAACCGATGCAAGTTTCCTTCCTCCGACCAGCTTCAAAGTCATCATACACATGACAAATTAGGAGCATTTCCAGGTCAGTTTGTCATTTGTTTGTTAGTGTATTTGTTAGAATATAGTTAGATATATATGAATAAATAGTATATTAGATAGCTTAATTTCAGTAAGTTTCATTTCTTATTCATAAAATCAAAAAATCAAAAAATATCTCTGGCTGTCTTAGGGCAGAAATCAAATGAGTTTTCCAGGTTTTATTTAAATCTGTATTTTGTATATATTGTATATTTGTGAATAAGCTGTAATTCAATTAGTAGTTAGACGGCTAATTATTAGAGTTAGTATAATAGTTATTAGTATATAGAATAGATAGAGTAGTTTTTATTTAGTTTTAGTTTAATTTATTTAATAGTTTGTTTTAATTAGATTAGTGTATTAGTTTGTTTTTTTATTTATTGTTAGTTAGTTTAGTTTCTTGTATTTAGTTTTAGTTAGTTTTTTTTATTAGTTTTAGTTAGTTTAGTTAGTTTTATTTGTTTTAGATAGGTTAGTTAGTTTATATTAGTTTTCTCTTTGGTTTGCTTAGGACCTTAGAGTGGCCAACGGAGCCGTTAAACTCGTCAGGGTGGTTCATTCCAAACAGCTTGGGTTATTAGACAACCCCAGACCGGTTCCACTCTCGCAGCTGGTGGATGGTCAATTTCTCCCATCAACACAACCTCAAAATCTTCCTCTGTCCTAGTTCCATGAGCACTCATAGATATCTAGGTGAGTCTTCCACATAGGGTTATCAACTTTCCTCTAAAAAATCCTATTCCTCCTAATGAAGGAATCATAGCAGGCTTTCCTAAAATTTCCCAGGTTCTTTCTATGATGATATTCACCTATGTTTCCTCATCCAGAACACAGTCAATGTCGAAGTCTCCTATTCTTATTTATATGCATTTGTTTTCTTTGAAGATCTCTGATAAGTTGACATTTCTTTGATCATTCAGTGTTTCTTTCATTTGTAGCAATACATTCTCTGATTCTTTCTAGTGTTCTGTCATGGTCTTATGTTCTTGATCTTCCTTAGGTTTTTCTTGTCTCATATTCATTCTTTCGAGCTTAGAAATCATTCTAGGAAAATCCAAAACTTCATGGTCCATAGCTTTATAACTAAGGCATGTAGGAGATCTACCAGGGCATTCCTTATCAAGATGGCTTGGTCTTCTATAAGTATAACAAAGGGTTAATCCTCTTTTCCTTTTAAATGATCCCCAATGTTTTCTATACTATGCACTAGGGTCATAGTAGTTAACCTGAAAAAAAATCTTTCTAGGATCCAACATCCATTTGTTAGTCCAAACATTTTTTCTATGCATAGGAATAACATATCTTTCATTATTTCTATCAGATCTATTCATATCATACCTTCTTTCTTCTAGTTGTGCCCTAGTTTTCAAGCTAGGACAAAATGATGTAGGAGCATCATAAGCGAGACAACAAATCAAGTGCAAAGGTGAAGGATAGTTGGAATTACACCAATGCACATTTTGAGAACATTTTGAATTTCAAAGGATAAAGCATTAATGAAATATTTGAAAGGATATATTTGCACTTATGTTTTGGAGATTGTAAACAGATCTTGAGCATTGCTCTCATCTGTCGAATATGGAGGCATTTAATTGTAATTAATGTAAAGTAGGTAGCTTTAATTTCAATTAGATAACTAGAGCTGAAAGAGGGAAACCTCTAGAAAGCTCCCTCGTAGGCATTGTATTGGAATCAGTAATTCTCATTGTAAGAAATAGAGTTGTAGAGAGCATAGAGACAGAAGAACAAAGATTTAAGGATTGTATCAGAAGATAGTTATTTCTATTGAACCCATGTATAGGAGCATTGTGATTAATATAAAAATGCTTTAATTCCATTTCATGGTGTTGTGGTGGTTTCTATTTACATCTATTTTAATGGTATGTTTACAGTTGTTCTTATCTTCTTTGTTATGAATTTGTTTCAATTCTATGTGTGTGTATTCTCTTGATTTCATCTTGAATGTATGAAGTCTATGAGAGGATAAGTATGAGTTCAATTGTTTATCTTCCTATGAAATCCTACAAGGAGTGGAGTGAAGGTCCGCATAAAGTGCTTTGATAGGGTTCTGATTTTTCTCTTAGAAAATATCAGGAGTGATATCGTTGTTCTCATACCATCATAAGTGCAGGTGTAGCACAAGAGTCATGCAAGGTGTTTATCGATGAGTTTAAATATTATACTTTTCCAACCGAGGAGAAAGGTTGAAGAATTGTTGTTGCAAAGGAGTGCACAGAGTTGAAGAGTGAAATAACCAGGGGTTATTGTAAATGTCGCAAGGTGTACGTGCAGGGATTCCTTAGATTCCAGGAGTTACAGTGAGAGTCCAAATTAAGAAGGGTTAGAACCTTTGAAGTTTTCAAAGGAAGAACAAGGTCTGGAGTCACCTCGCAGAACTTAAGATCAAAAAGAAAGACACCAAGGTAATTGCGCAGGAGACTTTGAGAAGTCTGAATGGAAGGTCAAAATTCTTAGAGGGAGAATCACGAAAGTTTCATGGGTCGTTGGAACTTGCAGACGAACAGGAATATTAAGAATGAATGTCTTTCAACACTCATAATCTCAGGAGGGATAGTGGTTGTTGGATCCGGACCAACGAGGGTCATTGATTGCATGCTTGAATTCGTCGTTTTGGAAGTCGGGGCATGGAGGATGTTGTGACTCAAAGTCGAGAGTTGTGAACTCTCGATTCACAAAGTCCTGATAGAATCAGGACCGTCAGATCACGAGGAGATTAGAGACATTGATCATGACAAGGATTCATTGCTATTTTGGCCACCAGTGAAGGGTGTTGTTGCATTTCTAATCGTCGATAAGTGAAATTATTAAATATCGAAGGATTTGGCCCTAGGTCATAGTAGGGGGGTCACATCAAGTAATGTCAAGGGAGGAGTCAAAGGACCCGTTATCCTTTCAGGGTTTCATGGATTGAGGAGTCAAAGGGACTTGCATCAGTGATCGTGAAGCCATGAAAATCAAAAATACTTTTCAGGTAAAGGGTGTTGTTAGAACTCAAAATGTACTGATAAAATTTTGAGTGTTTTCATCGAATTCATGCTAGAGAGCCAGAACGGATGTAAAGAAAACTCAAGAATAGATATATATGAATCAATATTCATATGGTGTTTTTAAAGATGCAATTTCTTTTATACAAGGATACAAGGAAACTGTACAAGTGTCCACTTCAGAAATTGTGAGGTTCACTCTGCAAATCATCTCAAAAGGTTAGCTCTGTGATTTGGAGGGTTTTCCTCAGGAGTCCAGAAAAGGGAGTAAATGGGAAACTCACCAGAATTTGGGGGCCAAAACCTGTATCTAAGTCCATTGTTATAAATCCAAATACCTACAGCTACATATCAACACTTGTCAAGTGGTCAGGATCAAGTTTAAAACAAATGCTAGAAGATCCAACGGATCACAATCCATCACTGGGCCAACTTGCACAACAAAAGAAAACTTATAAAACTCCAATGAATGTGATGTTCAACCACATGTCAACCATTGTATGTCATCACTCGTGAAATGGAAGAGACAAAAAGTATTTTTCTACATTTATGATAAGTCTAAGGTTGTGAGTATTGTTTTATGAGGTGTCACTCCATCTCTACTTGCATCTGCAACTTACAAGTCAGATAGACGACACTTGGCACATTTCATTGCACAATTTTTAGTGATTAGTAGATTTCAGCTCCATCCCTTCTTAGAGTGCTTGAGTTTTCCCAAGGATTGAAGCACAGAGGCTCAGTCTAGAGAGGTATTAATTCCCATGGAAATCACTTTCTCACCCATCAAAAAAAGCTATAATGAAGTTATTGCCCATTTTTCGAGGAACACAAGAAAGAGTTTCTGGAGATGTTAGCAGTCGATTAGAGGAAAGAGAGCAGGGGATGCAATTGATATTACCCAAGTGAATTTCCATATAAGTCAAATCTATGCCATGAGTCAAGCTTTGAGTTTCTAGCTATGAGTCATACCACATGATGCACAGGTCCAAGCCACAGAATCACCCACAGTCCCAAATCATAGGGACAATTCATGAGTCAAACCTCAACTCCGTTACATGTCGACACATTCATCAAGTGAAAACACCGAAGTTCCACTTCATTTATATCATCGAACGAAATACCTAAACTCCCGTGAAATAAGGGAAATATCCCCTACATGTTTTTCTACATGCACCAAGCCGCATGAAAGAAGGGGCATGAGGAGCTGTCAAGATAATGAGAATATACAGATGTCGAATTTGTTTCAAAAATGCCGAGGTCACTTACTCAGATCACAGGAGATCTATTTTTGCAAGACATCCGAGCTAGCTACGGATAATTCCATTACTCAGTATGTTGAAGCAATTCCGCCAATGGACAAACAAAGAAGACTAGAATAAATTTTTGAGGACAGAATTATAGATGTGAGATAATTCTTGCTAGGAAAGATTTTAGAGCCTTGGTGTTGCCTTCTATCATGGTGCCGATTTTTGTGTTCTTGTATACGATCTTAATGTGCTAAAATCATTTGATAACCTAAATAATTGGCGCGATGAATTTTTGATTCAGGCAAACCCTTCTAATCCAGAGAATTCTCCATCTGTTGTGCTTGTGATTTTCCTTCGAAATATAAGGTAGAATATAACCTAGTATGAGAAGCTAGATAAGGAAGCTCAAATAAATAAAGAGATCTCAGGATGGAAGCTGGTTTTGGGAAATGTTTTCAGGTCCCCTGCTTACTCATAGATTCTTTGTATTATGGTGGGTGATGAAATGAAGATATTGGGTATGGCAGTAGTGACTGTTTTGTTTGCAGTATATGCCCTGAACGAAGTAAAACCAACAAGGAACAATGGGCCAACTTTCCAGGTGATTCTCAAGAAAATTTTGCAGGGCCACAAATGATGCATCTCTAGCCAGAGTTTTTGAGCACAGTATAGTCTTTGCTCAGCAGGAAACAAAATTTCCACCTTAAGTTTTGCAGGATGTATGTATTGACAAAGGGAACATGATTGAAATGATGTGCTCTATGAGTGAGAATCTAATTGAAATGTTATAAATGAAGGTACTTCCCCTCCAGCTTGGAGCATATGCTAAAGAATTATAGCTTGAAACTGCCAACTGATGTTTTGGGGATTTTTGTTTCTTCAACAAGTTGTGATTTAAATCTCCCATTCAGAAGTGTAAACACAGCTATCAAAAGCAAAAGTCACACCCAGATATGCAAATTCTATCTCAGGTCGGTGTGAATATGCAAGGAGACAAAGCAGGGACACGCTGAGTTTTTTATAGAACAACAGTTTTGGAGGTGAAAATTCATTTTGGACCAAAGAAGATCTTTCACCAGCGCAAAGGGTAAGTTTTACAACTAGTTAGTTGGTGAAAGGTAGATCTTTCACCAGCTAACCAGTGAATCATAAGGTGAGTTAGCTGTTGAAAGAAGAAAGAGAATTTTTGGAAGCCAAGGACAGAGCAGGTCATTTTTCACAGGTTATAAAGAAGTCCCAGGGTATCAAGGGATAACAACTTGCTTGCAAAGGAATCTGCATCAGAGATTCGAGGGAAGTTTGAGAACCACATGCTTAACAACTCTCCTAAAGTATCTACTATGAACAATTGAAGAAATCCAGCTGCCAAGATAGGTGCCTCTTCATGTTTCATGACACCACAGATTCCAGAAGACTGAAGAATACAGATGTCGAAGTTTGATATTGAAGACAATTCGAATGCTAGTTTAATCATTAAGTCTTTATTATCAAGTTGTTTAGTTAGATTTGAATTGCTATTTTTATATACAGATCCAAGTTTTTAGGATCTGTAAAACTGATTGTAAAAGGCTATAAATGCCTATCTTTTCTAAGAGATAGGGGTTCAAGTTTGGATACTCTTTGGCTATTGTACTAAGACACTTATTTTTCAATACAGAATTAGTCTTCTTTTGTTGTTAATGACATATTTCTTCATCTATTCCATGTTTTGTACCTTATTTCAGTTTAACTCAGCTATTAAGAACTGCCATCTTCTTATTTATCTCATAAACTTGAACTAAAGGAATTATTGTTGGCTTGTATGATCCTACACATTTCTTTACTTGATTATCTAGATCAGTTTTCTCCATACCCTTTGATATTACTCTGTCTTTTCATTGATTCCTAAAAGCACTGTTTCATTCGATTGCATTGTGAGTTGTCTTCTCATTAGTTACTCTCTATTATCCCATTGATCCACACTTTCATTATTCATGATTTATTAAGTTACCAAGCATCCTTAGCCTACAACCCTAAGGAGTTTCTTAGAGTGATAACAAGTGTCATCATGGTAGTTGGCCATGTGGATGTGAGTTGGCACTTAGTACTTGTTCGCAGAGGTGTAACTCCTAAAAATGACCTATGGATAAACACTTGTGTGTGGAGGATTACTGCAGGGAATCAAAGAGTCAACCAGACTCAAAAGATGATATTAAGAACAATCCTAGACCAGGAGTTCATGCAGAACCTGCTGAGGTAGGCGTGTCTATGTCAGGTGGTATCAAAGATTACAATATTTGTTTCTGTAGGCGAGAGGAGACAAAAGGAAATTTGTGATTTTAATTCTGTGTAAACAAATTTAAAACAATTCCACCCAGAAGACATCAAGATAGACCAATGCCCGATATAGCTATGGAAAAATAAATAAGAGAACTATGTGCTTGATTAGATTCTATGGAGACAACACATATATGGAAAGTTGATGTTAAGAACCAAATACCTGAATACAAAATATCATAATAGATCCAAAGATATTTGAATACTATCACCACACAAGATATATGAAACCATATAGAAAACCATAACTTTATTATAGAAACCTTTGAGGTAGGGAAACACCATACAATGGATCCTATTATGGAAGGGATCCTCTCCTGTTCACTTGCCTCTTCGAGGGGGTAACCTCCTAATGAACTTCAGCTCCAAATACAATAATTCTCTTCATATCTCATTACATTGCTTGAACATCTTTATATAGTGCTACCATCACCTAAGAACATTCTAGAGGAGGAATCCTCTAGAAGTAGAACCTTCTAAGAAGTCATCTTACATTTATTATATCTAATTAACTATTTATTATATCTAACTACCCTAGTGGGCCTTATTTAATAATATAGTGGACCTAGTCCACCTTACATTGAATGACCTCCACTATTATCACTATGGGCCCTCTGGGCCCCCCACTACCTCTTTATCTACCTTACATTCCATCCCCCTTATGAAAGCGTTGTCCTCAATGCTTGATGTACAACCATATACCAGGGTCCCATGAATAATTGTGGACCATAATGCTGAAGAAGACTGAAGAAC
>JZKD02S1993986.1:147714-161778 GCA_000966675.3 Picea glauca | reverse complement strand
TACATGGAAAAATGATTCACTATGGTACAAAGATTGCTTATATTTATGTAATAACTCCCAACTCAAACAAAAGGTACTATTGGAATTGCACACCTCTCCAGTAGGAGGGCACTTGAGATTTTTGAAAACCTACCATAGATTCAAGAAGGATTTGTTTGGGGATGGACTTAAAACTAATGTTCAAAGTTTTGTGGCAAAATGTTTGGTTTGCCAACAAAATAAGGTGGAAACAATTAAGACCCCAGATATTTTACAATGATTATCCATCCCAAGTCAGTGTTGGGAGGAGGTTTCCATGGATTTCATCACAGGTTTACTAAAGTCTAAAGGAAAGAGTGTCATCATGGTGATTGTTGATAGACTGACCAAGTACACACACTTTTGTGCACTATCTCATCCCTTCAAATATAGTATAGTTGTTGTTGCACCTCTTTCCTCACCTTGGTGAGAAAATAAGAGGTGATTGCAAGCTTAGTTGGGTCTGCTGAGCAGTACAACTGTAGAGAAAAGAGTTAGAGAAAGAAAAACAAAACTAAGATCAATAATTAAACTAATAGATGAAATAAAAATTAAAATCATAATCATAGGGACATAGAGATAACAAGAACAAAAAGACCCATGTCACCAATGTTTGAGGCTTGATCTATTGATGAAAACAAAGCACCAAGAAGAAAGGGGAATATGAGTCCCTTCTTCCTCCAAGGGAAGGCTCTTGGACCCTCACTAGTAGCTCTTCTTACAACAAAGAAAATAGAAAATGGTGATGAAAGAACTCCTTACAAATCCACTCAATGGTGAGATAGATTGTCTAATGTAATGGTGCCAACGTGCTCTTGTCAAGGATGGAGTCCTTAAAACAATATAGGCAGCATAACATTACTTTGAATTCCTTGAGAAAATGAGGTGCATTCATGGATTTTTATAGCATTGCATTGGGTTATTGTGTAACTGCTTTGTAGTGTGAAAAGAGGCCATTTAGGGCATTATTAGGTCTTTGACCAGCCCACCAGTCGGATCCAGCCCAAATTTGAGGGTCAAATCAGCTTGGGAGCTGAACCATAAGTGGTTGGGAGGCCGACCACTTTCATAAATGCACCGTTTAGCAGGTTCTCGGCTTTTTGCGCTAACAGTCGTGCATCATGCACATATGCGTTCTTTCTACATTCCTATTTCGCGCATGTGCGCGCGCACCCAACATCTGCCAAGCGCTCTTCAATTTTTCACTACTTTGTATAGTTTTTTCCCTTTTTGAATGCTGTGAGATTAATTCAGGGCCATGAATGACTTCATTACTATTTGACGATGCTGAGTTCTTGTAAACATGTGCAGACAAAATTTCAATGATAACAGATGCCCCCTGATGGATGAGGTTAGGAGCATATGTATAGCCAAAATCCATCAATGTTTCTTCTACTGAGAATGTTGTTTGTAAGATAGATCAATAGTGGGATCGTTCAGATCGATCCGTTGGATAAAAAAGGGATCGGTAGGACCCGACCTTCTATGAGGTGCGCAAAATAGAAAATTGTGTACAAACGAGGCGGGCATGCCCCATGCTTGTGTCATGTAAATCTGAAAAAAGATGACTGAAGTGTTGATGTAGACAACTGCAACTTCCTTGGGGGCGGTGATGATAAAGGCAGAAGACAATTCTACAAAGGAACATACTATGAATAATAGGCAATGATCACGGTAAGAAGTATCAGCGATGATGTGGGCATTGATAGCCCTGCCAAGTTCAGAGGTCTTCGGCAAATGATAGAAATAACTGCAATAGTCGCAAAGTAAGAAACACCATAACACAAGAGAGTGTTGGCGTCGAATGTTATAGGGGTCAATGACAACAGGGAGCAATGGTGTTTCACACTATTCCATCCGAGATCTCTCATTGAGTGGAGAATGAGAATCAATATATTGTCACCCTTTCGGAAAATGGTGTTGATGTCGACAAAAGGGGAGCGTGACTCCCAGAAGCAAAGGGCTTCATGAAATATACTGAGGTGAGGAAGTGGTAGAGTTACATGGACAAATTCAAGAAGTGGGAAGACTTAAGACTGCCCTTGGTTGGAGGATTTATGAGATAAAAAGTGGTCGAAACCGTGTAACGAGGTCGAGTGTCAGGGGGATGACAAGACTAGTGATAAGTTGTGCTAGAGGCGGGACAAAGTGAACAAATTCAGAGGGTAGAGGTAAGTAACCTGTGGGATACTATGAAGATATGGACGATGCCAACAAGGGTAGATGATAAGTAATGCTCCAACCAAGGGTGACATGGGTTTTGTTTGGCCAAAAGGAGGGAAACAGGTTGCCAAAGGTGATGACAAAAAAGATAATGTAATGACTGGAAATAAAGGTGTTTGTACAATAAATAATGAATAATTGGGGAGAAATGTACAAATACAGAAGAGGGTGCCCCAGTGTGATATGGGTGGCCCACGTAGGGTATAATGTTCTTGGAAAACTGATGAAGGGTGGGGGCCCCATTGGTGAGTTTCTGTATGAGGTAGGTGAAATGAAGGTAGGTTCACGGATGGGCAAACTGATTGTGGATGAAATGGAGGGTTCATGATACTGCGGAGGTGCAAGTAAAAAATAGAACCGTAAAGAGATAATCTGGGAGTCCGTGTGGGAAGGCTAGCAAAATGAGGAGAAGGAGTATGTGGCTGATTCACGACATGATGAAAGACTATCGAGACTCCCATCCCTAAAGGGTAATGAAAAACAACATGAGTGTCAAAAAAGTGGCAAAAGGTGCTATGAATGGGATAACTCATGTGGGTAAGAATGCTACCGGGTAACAGTACTGAAGAGGCAAATGGAGGTGTGGGTACTACAGAGCGAGGAATGGGGATCCTAGAGGCCAATATCAGAGGGTGTGATTGGAAATGTAAATGCGATATAGAGGGAAAGACTACATGCCAGTGCTAAGTATATACCTAAAGGGGTTGTTTCAATGGATGAGGATCAAGTACCTGCACACATAAAAACCAAATACCCAAAGTGAACAATATCTGAAGAGAATTAAAGATATGAGAATGTATTTGAGAAGTGTGACTATGCGCATGCGTACCTAAATGTGGTATGAAAAAAAAGGTGCCCTAGGGGCGTAGGATGAAAAGCGACCCAGGGACTACTGTGATGTAGGTGACAGGATGTTGATCCCGTGGCTGAAGACGGATCGAAAAAAGGACACCGTGGGCTCCTGGAATAATGAGTGGAAGTTTGGAAAAAGGCCTATATATAGTTGTAGGGCCCACATTGCCACCTCATTTGTACCTGCTGCAATAGTGACTGGATGAGTAGTTTTCAGAGGAGATTGGGAGATTTGGGGAGGATGAGGCATCCGATTAAGGATCTGCAAGTATCAGGTTAGTGGTCTGGTCGTCCTGCATAGAAATAGGTTTTCAATTTTTGGGCAGGGGTTGTACGGAGGGTCGTATAGAGGTATTTAGGGGGTATGGGCCCCACATGCATGGGTGATCCGGTGATATGCATGCATACATGCGTGCCTTCCCACCAGATATACGCACATGGGGGCGTGGTAGAGGGGATTTAAGGCACACTTGAAGGGCGTTCCTGTGAGTTGAACATACGTGCATATGTGCACGTCTGTGGGTTGAACAGGCATGCACCTCGGCGCACCTGTATGGTGAATAGGCATGCATAGAGGCGCGCCTGTAAAACAAACAGGTGTGCACTGATGCACATCTGTGTAGTGAATAGGCGTGCATGCGTGCGCGCCTGTGTAGTGAACAGGCGTGCATGTGTGCATGCCTGTGGGTAACAAAACTGCGCCTAGGAGGCAAGGTTGGGGAGTAAAAAAAATGAGTCTTTTGATGTTTGGATGGTTGCTTGAGCTGACATTGGGTTCTATGTTGTTTGCAGGTGGACAACGGTGATGATGCCACTGAGGTGGTGAGAGCGAGATTGGGCTCAGTTGTGAGACATTGTGGCCATTGAGGACCTCGGTGTGCATGTGACTTTGGAAACCTGTAGGTTTCTAAAGTTCTTTGAGTGCCCGTTGATATGGGCACAGGAGTATCTATTACGGTTCCTGATCCAGATGTGGAGTCCGGAGCTACACTGCTTCCTCATGCGAGGAGAACAGATCCCTTTCACTGCGGTGGAGGATGTATATTTCTTGACTGGGCTCCCCTTTCGGGGAACGCCCCTACCAACGGAGCCGGTGTTGCCTAGGACTACTTTGCTCACTGATATTGGCTAGAGATATTGTTCAGGTCAGAACTTTATGTCTGGGACGGTGGTGAGTATATCGGCGATAGATTCCCTGGTGCATCGTTGTATAGCAACGATGATTGTGTGGGTATATGGGTCACTAGCAACCTAGCAGATTAGTGGTGGCCAGCTTCTGGTGCTGGAGAGAGTGTTTGTAGGCGAGCATTTTTCTTAGGGGCTAACACTGCATGCGCAGATGGTGGCACAGTTGGACCACTGTCATTCTACTAGGGCAGGGGAGTTTGCTTTCAGGTCCATCCCAGTGGCCTGGTTTCTAGAGAGGGTTTCGATGTTGCACCCGAGGATCCTATTGAGTGTGCCTGGGGCGCGAGAGCCGCGGTTGAGGCGGTGGTCGACTGTATTGCTTCGCCATGGTTTGGTGAAGGGGGGCACTTCTTTTCGGCCGAGGCAACGGAGGTATGGTGACAAATGCTGCAGGTGATTTTGCAGTACCCCTATGTCGGGGTAGACTTCCGGGATGATCCGGATATGGTGCTACCTCTTGGGGAGGTGTTTGATCAGAGAGGTATGTTGATCGATGATGTAGATATGTATGTTTGCGTATTTTTTTGAGATAGGTGTCCATATGTTTATGATATAGATGTTGATACTATCTGTTGTTTGTTTGTGTAGATGTGGCACCTCGTGGGCACGAGGTTGATTTGCAAAGAGCGTCGGCTCGTCAAGAGCCGAAGAGACTGCCACGGGGAGAGAGACGCTGGTAGGAGGATGCCGCGGGGCGACCAGCTGAGCCCGAGAGGGAAGCGAGGAGGCATCGGTTCGATGATCCTGGTGTGGGGCCATCACACGCTCCTCCGGTGGCAGCCAGAGTGGATTTTGATGATATACGCCATCATCTGGAGATAGTTTTATAGGATGTGTCTGAGGGCATGTGGTCGCGCATCCAGGATGAGAGTTTCTTGGAGTAGTGTGTGGGGGTACCACCACCATGGTGGTCCCTAGTGCGACGAGAAACAGTGGTTGCTGCTATGATGAGTGGATGCCTGCCACCGGGGCAAGAGGGTCCTGTAGGGGGTGGACCACCACCGCCTGAGGCAGGTGGTGGTGGGTCGCCACCGCCTGAGGGAGGAGCAAGTGGTGGTGAGATAGAGGCACCATGAGTGGTGCATGATGTATATCTTTTTGTTGTTCTATATAGGCTGGTGAGCCCATTTTTTGTACTGAGGTGTTGCATTGGCCTGCGGATACATGTATTTTTGTATGTAAACATTCAGATGGCCTGATGGGCCTTTATATATACATGAGTATACATATTTGAGATCATGATGTTGTCTACATGTTTGTTTTGTTGATGAGTTGTTTACGTCCATTCTATATATATATGTTGTGACAGGTTTTTTGATGTGTTTATGTATGTGTAGAGGTAGCTTGATGTGATATATGCCAGTCTAACACAATATTAGCTAGGGTATCTGTGATTTGATTCAATTGTATTGGAATATGTGTAAATGTAATGGAATCAAAATGTCGAGTTAAAATCCTAACCTGCAGGTATTTGCGAAAGAGACAAGGATCACAGACATGGTACACATTGTTGAGCTGGAGAATGACTAGTTGAGAGTCGAGGAAGACACTAAGGTGACGAATGTGATAATGTTGGGCGTCGGCCAGGAGGCCGATGATAGTAGTGTATTCGTCTTGGTTGTTGGTTGCGGACCCAAAACATATGTCGCTTGAATGGAGCATTTCATGTGAGGGGGTGTAGAGAGCCCAAGCAGCCGAAGAAATATTTTGTGTCCAACAGCTGGCGCCATTGGCGTAACCGATGTGGTAGGCTGGTGGAGGAAGCATCTGTCAATAGCACAAAGGATATTTTATACGATAGGGGAGGAGAAAAAATATTAAAAATGCTAGAAAAAGAAATAACCTAAAGTAGAATGACTACTTTTAAGCATAAAATTTCTTGAGATACAACCCATTTACGGGTTCCTTGAGAGAGAGGCCTTCGGGGGAGGCCAGGATGTATGCGCCTTTGGTGAGGCAATGTTGGATAATGTAAGGGACATGCCAAAGTGATTCAAATTTGTCGTGGCCAAAGGTATCATGATCGATATCATAAGCCAAGACGAGGTCGCCTTCGTGGAATGATCGAAGGTTGAGATGGTGATCAGAGGTAGCCTTAGATCATTTTTTAGCTGCCTAATTGTTTTGTAAGGAAGATCGACAATCTTCATCCAGAGACTCCAAGTTCAACAAGTGATGCTCCATTGGAGCAGTGTCAGGTAATAGCTCAATTACGGTGCGTAAGGTGGGAATTTCTCACTCAATGGGAAGAGTTTCCTTGACCCCATCGACTAAATGGAATGGTGTGAAACCAGTAGCGGTCTTCACAACCGTTCAATAAGCCCATAGCACAGAAAATAACATATGATGCCAATTGGTTTTATGTTTATTAACCATGCGCTGTAACATGGTCTTGAGGACTTTGTTAACTACCTTGAGCTGTCCGTTTGAATGAGGATAATATGGTGAGGAAAACTCATGAGAGAAGCCTAAATGAGAGGAGATTTCGACGAAGATCTCATTCTCGAAGTGTTTCCCATGGTATAAAACGAGTTGGAGGGGTACTCCAAAGAGGCATATGACGTGGTTAAAGAAAAAACGCACTGCAGTGTTAGCGGTGTTGTTGAAAGTGGGCATAGCTTCGGCCCATTTGGTGAAGTAATCAATGAAAACAACGATGTATTTGTGGCCATTGTTGGAGGGGGGATTACAAGTCATAAAGTTGATGCCCCATTTACAAAAAGGGTCAGCAGTAATGACAGGGTGAAGAAGAGAGGGGGGATCTCGAGCTTTGTTGGCGTAGAGCTTGCATTGCTCACATCATTTCATAGCATGAATGCAATCATGAAACAAGGTAGGACAAAAGTAACCGGCTCGGATAATATTTTGAGCAGTGGATATACTCGAAAGATGGCCTCCACATGCGTCGCTATGGCAATTGTTTAAGACTTTGTCAGCCTCGTTAATAGTCAGGCATCGATGAAGAATGGTGTCGACGCCCTGCCAGTATAGGATGTCTCCGATGAGAAGGTAGTGGGGGGCCTGATGGAGAATACGTTGAAGATCATCCCGTGAAAGGTGGTTACCGAACTTTTGAGCTCGTAGGTAGACGAGAAGTTCGTCGTACCAAGGATCATCCAAAGTAATGAAAAAGAGATGTTCATTGAGAAAGTCGGTATTGATGGGGGCACTGGTGGTGTTAGAGGGGAGGGCCGTGACAAGTTCGGTGAGAAAGAGGGCCTTCTTACTCTTAGGTTTTGAGAACTCGAGGTCGTTCTCCTGAAGCATAATGATCCAGCGAGTGAATTTTCCGTTAACTTTCCAATGGTTGAGAAAGTACTGCATAGGGTTGGAATCTACGACAACCTTTGTGGTGCAAAGCAGAATGTAATGTCGCAGTTTCTGGACTACGAGGACCACTGCAAGAGAAAGTTTTTCTTTGTGTTTATACTTCAAGGGTGGCCCTAAGAGGTTTTTACTAGCATAATAAATTACATGTTCACGATTTTCATCTTCGAGCTGGAAGAGGATGCCAACTACTGATACAATTGATGCTGATGCGTAGCGAATATAGTCGCGATTATAGTCAGGTGCACTAATTAAAGGTTCATTTGAAATATCTTCTTTAAGATCATCAAATGACTGTTGGGCATGGTCGTCCCAGTGAAATGGGATGTCGTGACATAGTAAGCGAAGAAAAACATGTGCACGTATGGCATAATTCGAGACAAAGCGTCTAAGAAAGTTAGCTTTTCTCTGAAGACTCTGAAGTTGCTGTAAATTTCGGGGAGGTGGAATTTCGGTGATATCTTGGACTTTGAGGGGGTCCACGGTAATACCTCTTTGGGAAACAATAAAATTGAGGAGGCGCTCTATAGTGACACAGAACACACACTTGAGAGTATTCAAGCAGATGTTGTACTGACGACATCGTTGAAAGATGATTCGTAAATCATCGATATGCTGGGTGCGTTTCTTGGATCGAGCGATGAGTTCGTCCAAGTAGGCGAGGATGATGTTAGCCAGATCGTGAAAGATGTATTTCATCGCTCGTTGGAAAGTTGCGCCAACATTCTTTAAGCCGAAAGGCATGAAACGATATGCAAAAGTACCCCATGGGGTAGTAAATGTGGTTTTATACTAATCTGCTGGGTCAATTTGAATTTGGTTATAGCCAGAGAATTCGTCCATAAAGGAAAGATCCTCGTGGTCGGCGCAGTCATCGATAATTTGATCGATGAAAGGCATTGGAAAGTTGTCTTTGGGACATGCATTATTGAGATCATGAAAGTCTGTGAAAACGCAGATAGTGCCCTATTTTTTGTCGACGGGAACAGGGTTGGAAACCCATGAGGTATAAGCGATGGGGTAAATAAACCTGGTAGCGCTTAATTTGTCAATTTCGGCTTTGATAGCCACGGATTTGGATGGGTGTAGCGGTCACTTTTTTTGGCGAACTAGTGTGATGTCGGGCCAGGTGTCGATGCGATGTTCGACAATAGAGGGATCGAGTCCAGTCATCTCCGTGTATGACTAGGAAAAAATATCCCTATATTCCTGGAAGAGGGCTTTATATGCGGCAATTTCCTGAGGAGTGCAAGCAACTCCAATGGTGATTTCTTCGATGATTCCATGATTAATGGAAATGTCGATTTTGATGGTGGGGGAAATGTTGGCCATGTTGCCTTCTTCAAATGAATCGGCAGCAGGAATGGGATTGTTGAACCAATCGATAGGCCCTAATGGGATAAAATCTTTGGTTTCAATCGCGTAAATGGGGTTTTGGTTAGGAGGCATGGGGGCTTCCTATGGAGAGAAGAGTGCGCGGTGATGTAGTGCATCCCGGGGAGAGTCCAGATGATTTATCTCTTCTAGTATTTCCTCATCGCATTGGAAATGCCGAGAATACAAGGGGTCATGAGGAGTGATCTTGGTGACAATATGGTTGCCCCCTGATGAAGAAGCAGGGGGAACAATGCTATGAGATGGGGAGGGTTCACTCGACATAAACCATATATTGAAGTACTGAGGGGTACCCGTGGTGGTTGGGTGGAGAGTGTCCGTAGGGGAATGAGTAGGATATTTGGGGGGGTTGTGGGGTAAATCCTCAGAGACGTCATCTAAGAACCATGGAGACGTTGGGAGTGCCTCGGGCTCGGGAGAAATGACACGAATATCCGCTAGTGACGACGTAACGTCAATTATCGCCTCTGTGGGTCGGTGGAGCAGGGCCAATTGACGTTGCCTATATTCAAGGATAATAGGACACTAGTATGTAAAATGAGCTAATGAATCACAGAGAGAGAAAGGGAATCTCATACGTTCATTGACTGAAGTGGTGACATAGCGGATGTCAGTGACATTTGTTGACGAGGACGTAGCAGGGTTGGGGTTGTTCTGGAAGTTCTGGCGTACAATGGCTAATGTCTGCCAAAAGAATGGCAATGTTGGGCAATGATGGGTGTAATGGCCATACTCTGAACAGATAACACAAGTGTATTTGGTCCTCAACCCTTTACTACTGGAAGGGTGGGTGGTAGTGGTGGGACTAGCAGTAGTGGAGGGTGTTGTGGGAGTTTGATTGGGGGGAATCAAATTCCATAATTCAGGTAGTGATGGACAATTGTTGGTTTGGTGGCCCTCTTTCTCACATAGTGCACAAGGTGGTGGGATTCATGGAGGAAGTGGAGCGGTGGGCTCCTTATTCTTTCTCCCGCCCCCAGCTGTGACAGGGGGATTAGTGAGTGGGGGAGTGGTGGGGGTAAGGATGGGAATCATCATGGATATTCCTTCCTGTGGGGGAAGGGATGGTCGAGGGACCATCTCAGGTGGGTGTAAATACCACACTAGGATTACTAACACCATATTAGGTAGTGTGAGCATTGCGGCTACCTAAAAATCTTCTATACCGGGTGGAGGGTAAAAGAAGGGAATTTGAGTGAGGGGTTGGGGAACTGTCTCCCAAACTAGACTATGTCCATGGGGAGAGGTGGAATCATGGACTGGTGGGGTCGACGAGTGCACAGGAGGCTCCAGCGGGAGTGGTTTTGCGACTATTGGGACGTCAGGAATGACTGAAGCCTCCTGAGGAGGAAGAACATCCTTTGTGTGAGTTCCGTTAGATGAGATGACACATACTTGATTAGCAGGATGAAGGAGTGGTGGTGCTCCATGGTACATCCCTAATAAGAATGGATCTTTGAATATCCCAGGACCCATCTCAACGAGTGGGTATGCATCTTGGTTGGTGTGAATGAGGGGAAGAATGTTATCGAGGTTGGAATATGGGTTAGGCTCATAATGTGAGACTTGTTCGATGGTCACGATCTTCCCATTATGGGGGAACATCATTGTCTGAAAGACGGAATATGACATTGCCTTCATAGCATACATGTAGCTATGACCAAACAGGATATTATAATCGAGCGGGGCGTCGATAACTTCGATATCGATGAGAATAGTCTTTCCCCTGAGTTCAAAAAGGACATTTTGGAAGAGCCCTTCAGGAAAGGATGGTCATCCGTCATAAGATCGTAATGTGATGGCAAAGGGTATGAGTTATGGGGAACCAAGTTTCTTCCATACCATTTTGGACATAATGCATGTAGATGCACCTTCATCAATGATACAACAATGAACTGTGATGTTCCGTATTTTTACTGGTATTTGAAAAGCGATCAAGGCGGGAAGACGAGGTTCTCCATTGTCAATATCAAAGGGGATGAGTTGAGTATCTGCAGGGTCGACTGCCCCCAAAGCAGAAAGTAGTGATTTCCGCTGAGTAGGACAAGTATCTAGAACTTCCAAGATTGACATGGAAGCCGGGGATTGTGCTAAATCGTCTACCAAACTATAGTTATGAGCTGCCCTAGCCTGCGGGTTGTGGACATTCCTGTGCAATGGGATGCTAGGGATGCGAAGTGGTGGTTTGGAAGAAGGGCGAGGGATCACCAACGGGGGTTCTGACGGTGTAGGGTTTGTCTCTGGAGGAAGGGGAGGAGACTCAGTGGGTTCATGATACTGACGGCTACACGTTTGCAAAAGGATTTCTTCCTCACCGGTGAGGAGAATCGTATGATCTGCTGGATGGTTGGGGTTGAGGTATTGTCCCCTCTGAGGTGGGGGATGTTGTGTGTCTTGTTGGGTGTTTATCACACCTTGATGTGGGATAGGATTTTGCAGCACAGTGGGAGGGGGTTGTTGCACGTATTGTTGTGGTGCCTGCTGAGGGGCACGTTGTGCAGGAGAAGGGGGGAGACTACCAGAATCTTTCAACCATTTGAAATCAATGATCTGGGGGCAATGGTGAGTGTAATGACCGAACTCACCACAAAGGGAACAAGGGAAGATGGTTTTAACATTATTTCTCCCTTGGCATTTTTTATTATTTCCCCCTTGGGGGTTTTGGTTCCCTTGGTTCTGGTTGCCCCCAGTTGGTTTGTGTTGTGGGGGTTGATTCCCACCTTGACCTGGGTTGTTTTTATTCCTATTTTGTCCTTTCTTCTTGGCATTGTTTGATGGATGAGTTGGGTTAGATGTATTCAACTGTTCAAAACTTTGGTATTGTTGAGCAGCAGAGGGTTGAACAAAATTTACCCCCGCATGAGGATATGGGGGAGCCATGGGTTGTGAAGGACCAGGAAATGGGAAGTATGGATTTTGTGGTGGTACTGATCCATAAGGTACATAGGAAGGCGTAGTTCTTTCATTATTACTATAAGTTGATGTTGAGGGAGTACCACTGTTTGTGGGAATAGGTGGATGTATGGGAGGTGTCGGTGGTGGTCCACTGATGGGTGGAGGTATAGCAACAGGGTATGGTTGTTGATAAGGGGGTGGGGGGTAATAAGAAGTGCCCCCGTATGTTGTTGGGTATTGAGGTGTTCCATACATTGGTGGTGGTTGGGGTTGTGTACCATGGTGTGTGGTGGCACCGATTAGTCCGTCTGCTGAATGAGACATCCCAGGTTTGTCTTGGCCAAATGGCACAGGTTTTGGAAGATCAGGAAGTACTGTGTATAAGTACCCTGACTGTGCATAGATGAGGTCATACTATTGGGCCTTACTGATGGATTCCTCTTCGTATTGAGGGAAGGTGGAAGCCACATGTTTTCCAAGGAGAGAGACAAGTGATCTAAGAAACTAGTCGAGACATTGTTTCTTGGTGGTTTATGTTTTTCACAAACTACGTCGCCTATGCCACTCGTGAATGTGGTCAACGATGTGTGTGGCTGAGGTTTGTTTGAAGTTAGATAGTAGTTCAATACCATTGTCATGGCAGATGGGTAATTGGAAAAACGTCAAGAATTCTTTGGCCAATGACTCAAAGGTTGCGTGAGACCCCGATTTTTCTTTGACATACCATTTAGCTAATGGGCCAGTGAGTGTGCATTGAAATAATCGCAGTCTAATAGAATCATCCATAATGTTGTTGAAGGAGCATCATAGGTGAAAGGTCATGACATGGTTGGCAGGGTCATCCCCTGCCTTTCCTTCAAACTTTGGTATGTATGAAGGTAGTTTAGTTGGCATTGCAAGCCATGTGGGATCATGCAAGATGGGATCATTGGTGAGTTTAGTGAGATCCGGTATGTTGAGAGAGGCCAAATATGGCATCTGTAGTGGGGGGGGAGGGTTATCTCTGACCATAGTGTGTTGTGAACCTGACCCGTGACAGGGGCTAGGTGGGTGGGTGCTCCCTCCTTGAGAGGAAGTGGGTCCCCCGCTTCCATGTAAAGGAGAGCGAGTGAACGGATGACCTTGGGAAGTTGACCCAAGTAATGTAGAACCAAGCAAAGATGATCCTAAGATAGTAGCACTCACAAGAGTGTGTGAAGGAGGTGTCGATGAGCGGGCATGACCAGATACTCCCCCTAATATAGGAGGGAGGTTGAGCAAGCGTCATGAATGACGGGGGTTCTGTGGTTCCCCTATGATGTCAGACTAACTGTGTGTATGTGTGCAAAAAGTGGTGAGAGTAATATAGAAACAAGAGCCTTTGCGTTGAATGTTTACACAATATATATATCCAAATAAAACTGTAATCAGATGTGCATCATACATAAAATGAGAAAGAAGCATATATGTAGGTAAGTGGGTTTTGTCCGTGTGGCGGAATCAAAAGAAAGTAAATGCTTGTGTCCTAGAAGACGTAACGTCCTTCCTCTCAAATAGGACTAGACCTTCCAATAGTACTCAACAGTGGGGTCTAAAGTCACTGGAAGAGAAACTAGTGAAGGATGAAATAATTGGTTATAATGAGGGGTAAAGGGGGCATATCCCAAAAGATATGAAAATATTTCCCAATATCCACACAAAATCAAATCAAGGTGCAATTGCAGCCCACAATTGCCACCTGGGTAGATGTCCTAAATTTGGTTACTAGGTACCTCGGTCAAACTGCAGCATTTAGATTTTCAGCCTAAGAAATGGGTCATGGGCTAGATCCCATCCAAGAGATGGGTGCCTCAAGGGGGGACGCACAGAACAAATGGACATCGGCCTTCAACCCTTCACGGGTATCTCCCTGCCTTATGGTGATTGGAACACTTGACTTGGAGGATTTTCAGTTCCCTATTTGACAACCTCTATGTTTTGACAATGTGAGAACCAGATAATGGGGGGTTTTTTGGATGCCTATCCCCGAAATCCTACCTAGACTAAAAAATTTCTTTTGGCACCTCCTGTGAAGGAAAACTTAGTGAGTTTTTAGAAAGATTTTAGATGTAGTTGTTTTGGGAGGTTGGGGGTGCAAACCAACCTCGTTGATTAAAAATGGGAGTGGATAGTCTCGTCAAGAAAAGA
>JZKD02S1993986.1:93970-119851 GCA_000966675.3 Picea glauca | reverse complement strand
ACTGTAGATATGGGCACACAGATATTAGTCACCCAGATCTACATGTCAATTAGCACAAACGCGCCCAGGCCCAAAAACTTAGGATAACATGATTTTGTGGGTTCCCCCCCCCTTTTCTTCATTTCTTTCACCAAGGGGACATCGTCTTAGGAAAAACAACCCTTTACAAATAATGTGATAACATTAGGCTCCATGGTGGATGGCTTTCTCCCTATGATATGCCAAGAAATCATATGCAACTCCAATGCCTTACTGTTAGGTTATGGAGTCACCTAAGAAACTGAAAACAAAAGAAAATTAATATTTACAAAGACATGGGAGCCATGCATGGCTCAAATAAAGAACTTCTTGAGAAAATTCCCATTTACAGGGCAACCAAAAACTTGATCGCCCTCCAAATTTTGCAACCCATATGTATTATTTGGATATATCTCAGATATTTTGAAGGGCCCAATCCACAAGGATTCAAACTTGTTGTGATTTCCTCTGTCCTTCTTTGGCGCGTCCCATTTGAGTACTAGATCTCCTAGCTGGAAATCCTCCTTACTATTCTTCTTGTCAAATGCGTGCTTGATTCTCCACTGACGGTCATGCACTTTGTCTATCATTTGTTCTCTAGTCTATTACACTTCTACTAGTTGATGTATCCTTATGATCATATCATCAGGCTCTCCATGACAGCCTTGGAAGAATTTTTCCATATGCAGGGCGAGCTGAGAATGGAAAATGGCTTCAACTCCATACACAAGATGAAAAAGTGAAACACCCAGATACCTCTTTGTTGTCACCCTGTTAGCCAACAAAGCGAATTTGAGCTTTGAATCCCATGCCTTCTTATTATCCTCTAACATTCTTTTAATGATCTTGATCAGACTTTTGTTATAGGAATCTGCCAGTCCATTCCCTTGTGGATAGTAAGGGGTAGAGTGGATCAATGAAATTTTGAACTAATCAATGGTTCGGCCTTGAAGGATGAAGCGTTATCAGTGATGATTCTATTCGGATAGCCAAATATTGCCATAATATCTTCAAGGAAACCAATGATGACTTTGTGAGAAGCGATCCTTATGGGGATAGATTTTATCGACTTGGTGAAATATTCTGTTGCAGTTAATATCCACCTATAATGGCCACTTGAAGAAAAATGAATTTCCCCAATAAAGTCTAGGCCCCACTGCTGAAAGGGTCCTGAATCTACTATGGGCTTCAAAGGTAGAGACATGAGTTGTTTCTTCCTAGAGAATTGATGGTATTTGATACAAGCTCTAACCTTCGCACAGGCATTGGTGAATAGAGTAGGCTAGTAGTACCCAAACCTAATAATTTTATAGGTTGTGGTCCTCTAGAAATGATTTCCCCCACATAGGCTACTATGGAAATCAAACATAATATTTTGGGCCTCATGTGGATCCAAACAAATTAGAATCACACCTAGAGGGTCTTTCCAATACAAGACTTGGTCAATAAGGAAATACCTAATTTATTTGAGCTTTAAATCTTTTGCCTTACTTATTCCCATACTATTAGGGGGTCTCAACTCTTGTAGAAAAAATGTAACGTCTTTGTACGAGGTACATTCTACCAGTGGAGGGTTATCCTGTGGATTTTTATCAGAAAACTTAGCTTGATGACCTTTTGAGAAAGTGTTGATGAATTTAACCCCCAAAATTTTACAATTAGATTCATCCAACATCTTGGCTAAACCTTGACCTTTAACTATCTTGGTGGGATTTATTTCTAGATCAAACTCAAGGATTTTGGCAATCCACTTGCTCCTTTTCCCATCTATGTTAGGATGGATGAGAATGTTCTTCAAAGAACCTAAAGGAATGTATGCAATGATTTTTGAATGAAAAACATAGACGCTGAAAGCTTTGAGATATTTTACCATGGCATAGGCCTGTTTCTCCATGATGTCGTATTTCACCTTTGCATCTCTCAATGCCCTATTGAAAAAGGAAATTGGTTTCTCCAACCCTTCAACATTCTCTTGCAGTAGAACAACTGCCTGTGTCAAATGAAGCAAAGGAAAAGATCAGGAAATATTTGGAATAATCAGGACTGACAAGAACAAGTACCTCAACTAATGCCTTCTTGATCTAGCTGAAGGATTTGTTGGGCCCTTCATTTTTGAGAAAGAAGTGGGAAATTTTTTAACCAATAAAGAATTGCGCAAACTCCATCAGAGGTCGGGAGAAAGAGAAACATAAAGTAGTTGCGGAAGTCATCTCAATGCCAACAAAGCAACAAATGGTTGCAATAGAAAAAGAAATCATGCAAACTAAGAAGGAAGACACAACCTAGCTATATATAGGACTGAACACAATTGTAAAACTGTTTGTTTTCCTGTTCACTATCTCGTTCGCTTACCATTTGGTTCATTAGTTCATAAGTTAGTTAGCTGGGTTGAGTTGAGTCAGGTTGGTCAAAGTCACAAAGATTTTGGGATTAGTTGTTGATAGTTGTTGTAAGTCAAGAAAGGACAGTTCTAAGTCTGTAATGAATCAGAACTATCCATTATAGAATTAGAGCTCTGTTACATGGGTCTAAGAGCCAAGAGTCTGTACCGAGCCCCACTATGTAATTCTAAGTTTGGAATCAGAGAAATATCCTAAAGATAATATGAAGCATGACCAAATTAAAAATATGTTGTGTCTTTATATGCTTACTTATGTACTATAGTATTTCCTTATGGATTACGATTCTATTTGATGGTTCACCATTTAAATGCTTTCTCGTAACGTAAGTAGGTTGGATTCTTACATTTATATGTTTCATATCTGTTAATGTCTCTTGTGTAAGAACATGAATGAGTTATGATTGCTATATGGATCCTCTTTAGTCTTCTCCCTACCCTTCCCTATCTATCTACCTCGGCAGTTCTTCGGATGAGACTTATTCTCTTCGAAGGAGATGAAAATGCTAGTGCTCTAGACTACACGGTTCCTTTTGTTGGTAACCTAAGAAGGACCCTGTTCTGATCAAATTCACGCCAACAAAATGGTTTTGTTGTCGGGACCTATGTTAAAAGGGAACCTATAGGGAGAATTTTTTCTCCGATCCATATATCTAGCATTGATCAATGGAGGGAAAGGAGTTGTGACACCTTCATATGGAAATAAGAGGAACAAAGGAGAAAATAAGTGGAAAACACTCACGAAGCAATCTTTTACTCAAAAAGATCGAGCGACCAATATGAGATTTTCTGGGTTAAATTCCTTGAATATTGTTTTCACTGGATAAAGAGGCTCCAAGAAGCTCCAGTGTTCCAGGGATATGCCAAGAATATCTTTGTGTGGGATATTAAACATTTATCAACACTCCATAGGTTGGATTGCCCAATTACATGAGAAGTGGATTTCTGGGTTAGTACCATGCTAGAGGGATACATAATCGAATTTCCTCTTGAGAACTGCCAGTCCTTTTTGCGGGTAGAGGAAATTTTCAAGAAAGGCACAAGGGGAAGACTGTTGAGAGAAATCCCCCTGTGGATTAAGGTTTTCTTTATAGAGGAAGGGATGTTGATTATGTCCCTGACCGAGATGGAAGCGTAAACACCCTCACTTGGGGTAGGGCGAGATGGGGTGAGAGTCATGGAATGAGAAAGGGGAAGGCTTCTTTGACAAATGGGGGGGAAACAAAAAGAAATGGATTCAAGAGATGAGAGAGCCTTGAAGAGAGCCTCAATAGATGAGAAGTGGTGGTGTGACAAGATCAAGAAATCCATAAGATAGTCCGAAAAGTTGAGGAAAGAAGGTGGATCGAAAGAAGTAGAGGAGAGATAGATGTAAGAACTGTAGAAGATGAGAAGATAGGAACGAATAGCCAATCAAAGAGTAAACAAGAGAGAAGTGAGGAGAGAAAGAATTCCCCAGGACATGAGATGAGAGGGAGAAAGTGAAGATGAAAGAGAAGAAGAAGACGACATGAATCTTGGAGGATAAAGAGAAGATTAAGCCCCGATACATGAGAGATCAGGAATCTGGTCGAAGAGATCATCCCAGTGGAAGATAACAAGACCCCCATATCAAAGAAAATCACCCTGAAGCCAGTGGTGACATCCCCAAATCACTCATACCCCAAGTGCCTTCTATTCAAGCAGTAAGTTCGATACTACCTTCTCATGCTAATTTTGTTCCAATACAATTAGTTAGTCATTCACAACTAGGATTTGTGGGTACAGGAAGGATATTGGGATCAACTAGTAGATCACAAGAGGGATTGTTATAGTTCATATTGATACAAACAATAGGATCAACGATGGACAGCCATGTGGGAGGTTCGATTGCCCGATACATAGAATTTTTGGGTAAGGGAGATGAAGACGTTGAGCAACATCGGTTCCTATGTGAAGCGATCTGGAGATCCAGATGTTGGCAGCCAATCCTCTTTTTTCCACTGTCTTATAAGCTGCCTACACCAATGTTTTTCAAACATTAATTTTTCGTCGCAATTTTCAAATAAACGACACTTTTATGTTTGCGACATTTGCACATTTGCCTTCGTTTTGTTTTCACGACTGTAAGCGTGAAAACTGGTCTTTCGAAGTCACATTGAAATCATTTTTGAACTGTCATGATCCTTCTTGTCAATATGCCCATTGCGCTTACATTTCACTTACCATTACGCAGATGGAAAAACTTTCGAACTGTACTCATTGTACATTCTTGGATTGAATGTGTGACTTGGTTTCATGGAGTTTGTAATGCATTGGAATTTGGATTTACATGTTATTTGACCTATTTGACCTTTGGTTTCATGAAAATACATAGGTGTTATGGTTAAATCTTTCATATATATCTTTTAATATGATACCTATGTTCATATTTTCATAACTATTGGCATGTTGATTATATGAAGACCCATTGGCACATTGGTTAAACTATTGATATGAGATGATACATTGGTGCATGGTTAAATATTTGGTATTGGTTTCAAATTGTATGTTGATGGTTTAAAACTATGGCACAACATTGATTGCACGCATTGGTTTATACACTTACCATTGGATTCATTGGTCACCCAAGTGACATGACTCTTGAACTATACTATAATGGGTAGAATAGATATAAGCCGATGGTTGTACTTTGGAAATAACTATTTTGCATGGTAGAGATAAGCTCCACCACCTTCACACGATGACATTTATGCCTATCCCTTATCCTCGTTTACCTCTGTTAGCTCGAGTAACCCTTCATGCACTTTTCTCCTATGCGTGTTATGATCCAAACCCTGGACTTACCATGTGCTCAACTCCATGGCACCAGTCGTGCGAATCGAGCCAAACGACAACCAAGCCTTGCTATTATTTGAAAATGCCCGGAAAGACTTGGAGGATAACGGATGGCTCACCTTTGTACAATGATTTGAGTGTTTTAATCTAGTTGTGGCACAACAGTTCACCCTGACTTTTGATGGCTATAGAGATAAGGTGGGTGACATACAGTTGGAAATCAATGAAAAGTTTATTAGTTCTGCTACAGGGTTACCTGCCACAGGCCAGCGTTGGTTCAAACATTCCAAAGTGGAAGAGGTTCCATGGCCACTATTGTTCGTCTCCCGAAAGGTCACCTTTTGTGACAGAGGTATCCCCATATCCATGCTTAAACCATGATGGCATGACATTTTCATAATAGTCAAGCAGTTCATGACCTATGAAGGTCGATATGGACTCATTTTTCTCTACCACCTGCTTTTGTTAATGAATTTTATGGGATACCCCTTGAATATGCCCTTTTATTTTCAGCGTAGCCTATATAAAATGTCTAAAAGGTTTAAAAGGGAGAAGGTTGATAGTAGCCTGTTCCACCATGGACTAATTAAACTTATCATTGTTCATTACTTAAGTCTCCATGGTGATAGCTGGAAAGCTTTCATCGCTCGAAATGGTTTTGATGACACAGACCTTGTCCAGGTTGACAAGCCTGTGGTGAATGAAACCAAGGTCGGGCCACCCGTGCCCTTCCATATCCTACTTCCCTCTCCTAAGCCTCCGGTCGACCCTGCTATTGACTTACCAGACGTTGGAACTAAGAAGGCCGAGGCTATAAAGAGACCTATGAGCAAAAAGGCTAAGGAAAACCCTACTGCTAATGCCAAAGGAAAAAGGAATGCCCGGCTTATTTTGAGAATGGCTAGGAATAAACCTAAACCCACCACTGAGAAGAAACCCATTGTCCTTAGTGAGGATTCAGACTCTGACATAGAACGTTTCCTAGCCAGTGATTGCGCTTACTCACAGGGCCTATCCTCCGAGACACCTTATGATTTCGTTTCGAACCTTCCCCCGTGCCTAAGAAACAATCCCAGTTACCCAGGGATTAAACTCCCTAACGAAACCCTCAGCAATATAATCAAACCCTCACCTGCTCTTTCGAAACCCAGACAGTCGTCCTGTGACCAATGTGATTTATGGTTGGAATGATACTATATAGACGTTCCTGTGCTTCAATCAAAAATCCAATCTCTGGAAAGTCAAGTTGCAGTGTTGACCAGCCAAAGAGATAAACTCCAAGCAATTGATACGGAACATAGAACCATTGGTTCCATCATTTTCAAGAATGTTGAATCGGCCACAGTCATTATCAACTCCAAATTGTCATGATCAAGCCATATGCTCGCCATACAGGTATGAATTTTGATATTGTTTTTGTTTTTGTAAATTCCTTGGATAAATACAATGTTTTAAATTTGGTCTTCGAATAGCTCTGTTTATATTTCAAAATGGCTCTGTCATAATGTGTTCATCCTGTATATTTTTCACTTTGCTAAAAATAAATGGAATTTCATTTTAGATACATGAGTTGATCATTCCTAGTTTAGTCATTGATAGATTTTTATCGGATTTGATTGGTGTTCATTTGGATTTGATTTGTTCGTTTGTCTGATTGAGTTAACGAAACTGATGGTTTACTTTCAATTGAATTCGTCTTGAACATGAAGTTTTTCATGCTCAATTTAGAATACGATCATGTTTGGATTTGATTTCGTTACGGTTCATGTGATGTGATTAGAAAATGATTTCAATGAGTTTGGTTGTTACGATCTTGTAATATGTTGTGTCATGTAATCTTCTAAGAATAGGAATACAACTCTATTCGGTTTCAGTTTGGAAAGAACTACTCTGTTTCGTATGAAAACAATTCTCTCATTTAAGCCTGTGCAAATGTGCCCAAATCATGGAATGGTTTTGATTCATAATAACTATGTTAAAACCTAAACTATTCGATTCTCTCTTATTCTGATTGGATTATCCCATATCTGAGTTGGCAAGATTGTTTTATGAGTTAGATTCATATTATAATTGCTACTCTATTTGATTTGTAAAACGAAATGGTCAACCTAGGTTATCTCTATCAAATCCGGTTATAATTCATTCGAATGGAACGATTTTGATCAAAGTCAATCGATCTTGTTTCCCCAATTTTCAATAACAAATGATCGGATAATTCTTACGAGTTCTGTTACCAATTAATTGATCCTGTTATGATTTCATTTGAATTGATTTGCGTGCCAGCTTGAGTTGATCCACTCGTGGCATGAATCGTTTTCTATGTCAATACAGTTATAACAATTTGAAAATGATCTTGTTGGATTCAATCGTATCTCCTGTTGATAAGGCAGCATAACAATTGCCTACGATTTGTTTTGATTATATCAGTTTCAAATTGATATCAAACTATTTCACAAATGTTGATTATGATTCTGTTCATTCGATTTTGTGGTAACAAAAGAAACAAAGTATGTGTATCTCTATGATCATTTGATTGATCTTGATCCTGTTTGATTTCGAATGGTATAACCATTTCAATTCCAATGATTCATTTCAAATAGATATTGGATGTTAATTGAATTTAATTCTTTAAAAATATTTTCAATCGATTTTAATGTTGATTCTGTGTCTTATTTAGACCAGCTACAGAATCGCAAGATTCTGTAACTAGTCTGTAGAATTAGATTTTTATTATTTTATTAATAAAGGATCCTTCTAACTTGTCCATTTTTTACCCTTTTTAGGTAAATTCGAATTGCATGGGATATGCTGGACAGTCTAGGGGATATTTTTGTATTTAAGTTTTATTGTAGGTTCCTTGTTTAGTTAAACTTGGGATATCTTTCCAGATTTATGTAAACTGTTTTGATAACTTCCACAGGGAGGTTTTACCCTGTGGAAAACCTATAAATACTTATTATTTTTGTAATAAGGGGCATCCTCACTTGTGGGAGAACTAGGATATGGATTTATAATACAAACTGAGACAGGAGTTTATGTTTTGCTACAACTTTTGCTTTCATAATATCAATCTTTTGTTTCATGTTTATTCTTATCAATTTGCATTTGATTAGTGACTACTTTAGCTATCATAGTCTTTTGCAGAATGATATGATTTAATCAATGTGATCCATGTCTGATTTCTTACATTAATCTAAAATACAACAATCACCTTGTTCAATTAATGAATGACAGATTTCACTTCTTCATCAATTGAACTATTATGTATAGATCTTTGCATGCAGGTTTATCTAACTGTGAAGATTTATAAATTATAAGATTGTTGTTATTTTTATGTTTTGTTTGTCCTATGATCATACCTTAAGAGCACTGTAGCTTATTGTTTACGATAATCTCCTGGATAATTTAGAGCGGGTTTCCTCCTTCTGATCAGCTAGGATGATCATCATACACAGGATAAATTTGGAGCGTTTCTCCAGGTCAGTTTGAGATTAATTTTCATTAGTGTGTTAGTATAATATTAGTATTTTAGTTGGATATATTTGTAGTTTAGATGTATAGTTAGAATTAATATATTAGTTGTTTAGTTTAGTTGGTTTTTGTTTCATTTCTTGGTCATAAAAATTATAAAATCAACAAAAAATATCTCTTTCTCTGTCTTAGTACATAAAGCAAACGAGTTTTTAAGGTTTTATCTAAATCTGTAAATTGTAGATATTGTACATTTTGTGAATAAGATTTATTTGTGTTAGTAGTTAGATAGTTAATTAGTTAGAATTAGTATAGTAGTAGTTAATATATTGTATATATAGAATAGTTAATTGTGTTTTAGTTTGTTATTTTTGTTAGATTAGTTTAGTAGTTAGTTTTATTTGTTAGTTTTAGTTAGATTAGTTTATTAATTCGATTATTAGTTAGTTTTTAGTTATATTAGTTTGTTTAGAGTAGTTTTTCTTTTTTTGTTTTCTTAGGACCTTAGATCGGCTAACGGAGCCGCTAAACCCATCAGGGTGGTTCATTCCAAATGGCTGGGTTATTAGACAACCCTGGACCGGTTCCACTCTTCCAGTTGATGGACGGTCAATTTTGCCCCTCAACAAATGGCGCTAGATGGAGGGCCTGGATTTAATTAATGGCACGAGGTGGTCAAAAGACTCCTCCTCCACCTAATCATTCACCTATTGTGACTAGAATCCATTCAAATGATAATATCCCTCCTCAAACAAAAACTACTTCAATCGACGATCCTCAGATCACAGTTGAGCCAGCAACCCCTAATCCTACAGGTGGTGACATACAAGAGATTGTTCGTGAATCTCTTATAAAAACACATAGTGCCTTAGCTCATCTGAGGCAACCAAACCGTCCGTGGGGTCAACCTTTGGACTTCTCTGATATTAGAGAACAATTAGGAGACACTAACCTCACTGTGAATCCCTCAGATCCAATCTTAAACACTGCTGCAGGAGGATCTGGGATACCTCCTTCACCACCTCCATCACCTCCTTCCTCTTCTGGAGGAGATTCCTCTGACGAAGGTGATTCCGCTTCTTAGCCTTCCACACCCACTACACCAATGGAAAATCAGAACATCCCTGCTAGACCCTGGCTTGATCAGGATGTCGTAGCTGTACCTGGAGCTCAACACCCTCTACCTAAACATCCGGAGAAATGGCTTCCCAAGTTTGACCCTGACTCAAAACAGATCGCTAAAGATCACATTAAAATTTTTATGTTAGCCATAATACTCCGCAATGTCGAACATGAAGACGTCGTCTGTAGGTTGTTCCCTTATACTTTTGAGGGTAATGCATCCACATGGTACTTTTCCCAACAACCCCATACCATCATGTCTTGGGAGAAGTTCGAGTCATGCTTTTTGGAAAAGTTCAGAGACAGTAAGCCTCCGGAAGTCCTAGTCATGGATCTTTCTAGATTAAGAATGAACCCAAAAGAAAAATTTAAAGACTCTAATCAAAGATTCTTAACACTCAAAAACCAAATCCCTACGGATTCCATGCCTGCCGAGAGTCTTATAATAGCTTACTACACTAAAGCTTTGCATCAAAGTATAGCTATTTGGGTTAAACGATCTAAGAAAGCCACGTTGTTAGAAGCCTTCGAGGAGGCTAGCCAGATTGAAAAAGACATACTTAGTCTTAAAGACTCTTATAGCAATGAAATAGAGACTAGTTCTTCTTCCAAAAAGAAGATCGGAATCCTCCCCAGACCCACTTCAAGTAAAACACAACCTGAAACCTCTGATTTAGAAAAATTAACTAAAGTTGTTCAAAAACTGTCAAATCAAGTTATAGACTTGAAAAGGTCGACCGAAGAAGCTTCCTCAAGAAAAGGACCTTACAAACCCCCGTTCCGGAAGCCTTTTCCTACCAATCAACCTAATCCAACCACAGAAGGCCTTAATCTAGAAAGTCTGCAATGCGCTCTTCAAACAATTCTAGAAGCCCAAGATAACTTGATGCCTCCTGAGGTCCCTGAGGAGGTAGTTGAATAAGAAACAGTTCAAGAAGAAGAGTCTTCTCTAAAACATTTTGGACACTTCTCGAATAGAATCTTTCAAGCCAACTTCGAGACAGTTCATCCTTATAATACCAGGAGTAAGACACCAAACAAACCTTCTTCCGAAAACACTACAACTTCACCTCCAAAGAAATCTAAATCAGCTGAGACTAAACAGAGTAATGTGAACCCAAACTTAGATTATGATGTTGTTGAAGATCTTAAAAAGTTAAGGGCTAACATTTCTATTTATGAGTTATTGAAGTTCCCATTTTTGTTACAAAAACTGTTACAAAATGTTTCAGAGAATGGAAAAAATGGTAATTCAAGTAGTAATAAGGTTGTGCAAAACAAAGTCCCTCAGAAGAATTCCACTAGAAACACCTCTGATCCTCAAGATAAACGAAACCTTCCTGTAAGTCCTGTAAATAATGTAAATAATGTAGATTGAATAGCTTTAGAAACTGCAAGTAAAACGCCATAAGCTACTACTCTTAGTACTCGCAAAAATGTACCTCCTTTCTTGTTAACTTTCAAAATCTTCAATAGAAACGTGCATAATTGTATGGTAGACTCAGGGGAATCATCCAATGTGATTCCATGGTCTGTCTACCATAAGATTAACGCTGAAGTTGAACCATCTACTTTAAAAATCATACAACTTGATCGGACCAATGTTAAGGTTATAAGCGAACTAAAAAATGAACTTATTAGATTATCGTCTAACCCCAAGGTTCATCAGGTTATTGATATAATCGTTGTGGATATTCCATAAGTGTATGGTCTATTTTTAAGCAGGGACTGGTCGGAATAGCTGCATGGTTATTTCGCAACAAACTGGTCTCATCTATGGCTTCCAGAGAACGACAAGCCTAACAAAATCAAAGTAAATCGTGAACATTACCTTAAGTTCACGGTCACAGATTTGAACGATCCCAACGAACCATTCACACCTTCTGCTGATTCACCCAAAGTACAAGGGATGGACACCTTCTTAGGCAATTTCATGGCTGAAGCGTCACCTATCATCAATATAGAACAACAGTACGAGATTGTAGCATATATGCAGCCAACAGCCTCTACGCAACGGTCCCATGTGCCTGATGGAAATCAAATTTGGTCTCTTTATTTTGACGGGTCAAAGTCAAAAGAAGGAGCTGGAGCAAGTTGCGTCATTATCGATCCGGCAGGTAACAATACATTAATTGCATGTAGACTAGAATTTGAATGTACTAATAATACTGCAGAATATGAGGCTTTACTGCAAGGTCTCAGAAAAGCTTTGGATATGAACATTCAAAACCTGGTTTTTTTTGGCGACTCTGAAATAGTGGTTAGATAGGTAAGAGATTCTATCCACTGTCTTTCTCCACATCTCAAAAGCTACCAGTCTAAGGTATGGAATTTAATGAATAAATTTTCTGCTTTCAATATAAATTCTATTCCTAGATTGAATAACTCTGAAGCAGATCTATTAGCTAATGTAGCTTCTAAAATTCTTCCTGCAGAAGGCTTGTCCCCAGATGCATTCTCCGTTGAGCTTCTTTTCTGACCATCCATTCTCGATAACATCACAAACTGGAGAGTATTTGACGACGATCAGGAGATCATCGACTTTCTGCACATGGAAGAAACCTTTCAAGGTGTGGTGATAGATGAATGCACGCATGATGAAAATTTGCATGATTTTACGGTAATACCTGATCCGAAAACTCCTGAAGATTTGTCGGACATGGTAAATTCCATACCCAAATCTGTAATTAGATTAGAGAATTTTTATGATTTTGAAGATAAATTTAAAAAGACGGTCAACTGTAAAATCAATAGTTCCTCGTTCTCTTATGAAAAAGTAAACCTAGGAACTAATGAAAATCCTCAGTACATTAATCTAGGGTTGGGGTGTTCTCAACAAGAAAAAGATGCATATGTTAAATTATTTAAAGAATTTAAAGATGTCTTTGCATGGACGTATGGTGAACTTAAAAATTTCGACCCTAATATCATACAACATGTCATCCCTATGAAGCCTCAAACCTTACCCTTTCAACAAAAACTGAGGAAAATGCACCCCAAACTCGAACCGACCGTTCAAAAAGAATTGAATAAACTCCTAAATTCTAAGATAATTTTTCCTGTTAGACACACTCAATGGATTTCCACCCTTGTCCCAGTCCGGAAGAAAAATGGGGAAATCTGACTCTGCGTCGATTTTCGAAACCTTAATAGAGCGTATGATAAAGACAACTATCCTGTCCCGCCCATGGAACAGATCCTTCAAAAGATATCTAGTTCTGAGAGGATATCTTTACTGGATGGTTTCTCTAGATACAACCAAGTCCTGATGTCCCCACCAGACCAACTCAAAACTGCTTTCCATACCCCGTGGGGCACTTATGCTTATCGTAAAATGCCTTTTGGATTGATTAATGTCGGTGCCACTTTTCAGAGAGCAATGGACATTTCTTTCCGAGGCTTAATCAATTAGTCTATTGTAGTTTACTTGGATGATGTGACTGTATATTCTAAAAACAAAGATGATCATCTAGCTCACTTATGAGCTGTTCTTCTTTGATGTCATAAATACGACATCTCCTTGAATCCCAAAAAGTCCATCTTTGTAGTAGAACAGGGTAAACTCTTAGGATTCATTGTGTCTAGTGAAGGGATGATTATTGACCCTGAAAGGACTCAAGTCATCTTGAAACATCCGCTGCCTACATCCAAAAACTTTATGTAGTCTTTCTTAGGCCAGATCAACTTTGTGAGAAGATTTGTCCCCAGTTTCTCCGAAATGGTCAGGCCTTTACAAAATTTGATTAAGAAAGACACCCAATATCACTGGGGACCCATAGAAAATCAAGCTTTTAATGCAATGAAGAAGGCCATAATAGACGCTCCCTCTCTCATGATCCCTGAATTCTCTCAAGATTTTACACTCTATACTTTTGCCTCTGACCGTTCCTATGCCGTCGTCTTAACCCAAAAGAACGTCGAGAACAATGAAGTACCCATCGCCTTTATGAGATTTTCTTTCAAAGGTGCTGAACTTAACTATCCAATGGTTGATCGGCAAGCCTACACTGTTTTCAAAGCAGTCAAGCACTTCCGGTCCTATCTTTTGAAGTCAAGAACCAAAGTCATTGTCCCCTACCCAACCGTGAGGAATCTGTTAGTGCAGAAGGAACTAGGAGAGAAGAGAGCCAACTGGGTCACCTCCTTGCAGAAGTATGACTTAGAAATCACCCCAAATCAGATAGTGAGAGGCCAAGGGTTATGCAAGTTAGTTTTTGATTCAGCAGCAAGACAACAAGAAGAAAGCGATATGTCAGACCTAGTACAACATGATCAAAGTTTAATCCGTTGCACGCAAAACCCTGTCAGTCCTTGGTATGACGATATAAGATTATGTATTGAACATGGGTCAGCACCTCATCACTTAGATCCCACTAAGAGAAGATCATTAAGGTTAAAGTCCACCTCCTTTCATTTGGTTAATGGTATCTTGTTTCGTCAAAGTTTTGACAGCGTATTGATGCGCTGTCTTGAAAAAGGCGAAGCAGAAAAAGTCTTGCTCGAGTTGCATGCAGGACACGTTGGTGGTCACTTTGGCAGTGATACCATTGCCCATAAGGTTTTAAGAGCCAGTTATTACTGGCCCACACTTTTTAGAGACGCCCATCCCTTATGTCATAAATGTATCATTTGTCAAAAAGCATCAGGGCGGTTACAAAAACCAGCCTTTCCTCTGCAGCCCGTTTCGGTAGATTCTCCTTTTCAGCAGTGGGGCCTTGATATCATAGGTCCAATCAAACCCTCATCCTCTCAACAACACAATTTTATTGTGACAACCACAGATTACTTTACCCGATGGTCTAAAGCTTCCGCATTGAGAACTGTCAATACCAGTCAGGTAATTGCCTTTCTAAATTCGAATATTATCACTCGTTTTGGTATCCCTGACTATTTAGTCTTTGACAACACTTCTTACTTTTCTTCTCTTGAGATGAGTGAGTTCGCTTTGGAAAAATGAATTAAGATGAATTATTCTGCTAGCTATTACCCCCAGGGAAATGGATTGGCAGAATCCACAAACAAGAACTTGATCAAAATCATCAAGAGAACGGTGGTTGAAAATCACAAGAATTGGCACAATGCACTGTTGAACGCATTATGGGCTGATAGGGTAATGCCAAAAGCTACTATAGGAAACTCCCCCTTTTTTCTCATTTATGGCAGAGAAGCAATTTTTCCACCTCACATTCTTCTTCCTTCGCTTCAGTTGTCGCAAAAAATCCAAGAAGAAGATTGTCCCCCTTTGGAAAACCGAATTAACGCTTTGATGAAGCTAGAAGAGGTAAGAGCCCAAGATAAACGTAAGTTAGATCAAAATCAACAATTGGTTAAAAGATGGTTCGATGCTAGCTCTGCTTCTGATAGGAATTTTGAAGTAGGTGATCTCATCCTGAAATGGGACAAACTGCATGAGGGAAAGGGAGAGCATACCAAATTTCAAAATTTGTGGCTTGGACTGTTTCTAATTGCTGAAAAGTTGGGTCCTAGTTCTTTTCGATTGCAGAATCTTGAAGGGAAGCTTGACACCTACCCAGTGAATGGCCAAGCCTTGAAAATATACTTTGCTTGATGACACCCTTGTATATTATGTACATATTTTGCTTTTGTGTTCTTTTTCATTTGCTTTTAGTTTTTGATTTTTCTTTGAATTTATCAATTTGTGTTTTCTTTCAAATACACATGCCTGTATACTGAGCTATTCAAACAAAAAATTCCTTCCCTAAAATAACTACTAAGAAAATTTGTATAAACATCAATGATATATTTCTGATATTTACATCTGTGTTGGAAAAAGTCTGTTGTTTGAAAAAAGTTGATTGATTTCAATCTCTGAGTAAAGCATGTCATGATCATCTATTATCTTTTTATGCTGTCCCTATTTCTTAAGGGAATGACTCAAACGATGTCTCTCTGCCTTAGGAAGTTGTTTTTGTAAATGAAACATATTTGAATCTTGATGAAGGACAGTTCTAAAAAATTCTGATGAGTTCTGAAAAGAATGTGTTAAAATATCATGATTTTCAGTGTCACCCCGCTCAAATATATATCTATGAAAAAAAAAAAAAAAAAAAAAATTATTAATAAGAGCTATGGGAAGTTCTTGTAAACCCACCAGGATGTTGAACAGGTCTATTGGCAGCAGGTAAATGCATGCATGATGCCAAGACAACTTCACCGAGGTACTGAACAGGCCCGCTGGAAGCGAAGCAATGTCGGGTATATGAAAATCGGCAAATAAGAATCCTCTTAAAGTCCTTTATTCCAATCCAGAACTTCTTGGCAGGATACAGATGTCAGAGTGGGTTAAATGGAAACCATGTCGAGGCTATGGACGCCTTATGGAAGTAGTGGCTCTGTCAATAGTATTGGGGATTTTATCTTTAATATCGTGACTTGCTAATCTTAAGATTGTTATCAGTTTTCATCTTTTGAAACACTGCTGGAATAGTTGGTTAATGATGATGTTTATACAATTTTTTGGTTGTCATTTTTGAGTTGCAATTATCTTTGTTGTCCTAATCTGAATTTGTTCCTTTTGGCAGAGATAACTGCTTCTACCAGTGTGTCACCATTGTTGGCAGCCAATCCACTTTTTTCCACTATCTTATAAGCTACCTACACCAATGTTTTGGCAACATCAACTTTTTCGTCGCAATTTTCAAATAAACGACACTTTTATTTTTGCGACATTTGCACATTTGCCTTCATTTTGTTTTCACGACTGTAAGCATGAAAAATGCTCTTTCGAAGTCGCATTGAAATCATTTTTTAACTGTCATGATCCTTCTTGTCAATATGCCCATTGCGCTTACATTTCACTTACCATTACACAACTGGCAAAACTTTCGAACTGTACTCATTGTACATTCTTGGATTGATTGTGTGACTTGGTTTCATGGAGTTTGTAATGCATTGGCATTTGGATTTACATGTTATTTGACCTATTTGACCTTTGGTTTCATGAAAATACATAGGTGTTATGGTTAAATCTTTCATATATATCTTTTAATATGATACCTATGTTCGTATTTTCATAACTATTGGCATGTTGATTATATGAAGACCCATTGGCACATTGGTTAAACTGTTGATATGAGCTGATACATTGGCGCATGGTTAAATATTTGGTATTGGTTTCAAATTGTTTGTTGATGGTTTAAAACTATGGCACAACGTTGATTGCACGCGTTGGTTTATACACTTACCATTGGATTCATTGGTCACCCAAGTGACATGACTGTTGAACTATACTATAATGGGTAGAACAACTATAAGTCAATGGTTGTACTTTGGCAATAACTATTTTGCATGGAAGAGATAAGCTCCACCACCTTCGCAAGATGGCATTTATGCCTATCCCTTATCCCCGTTTACCTCTGTTAGCTCAGGTAACCCTTCGTGCACTTTTCTCCTGTGTGTGTTATGATCCAAACGCTGGGCTTACCATGTGCTCGACTCCATGGAACCAGTCGTGTGAATCAAGCCAAATGGCCACCAAGCCTTGCTATTATTTGACAATGCTCGGAAAGACTTGGAGGATAACGGATGGCTCACCTTTGTACAACGATTTGAGGGTTTTAATCTAGTTGTGGCACATCAGTTTGCCCTGACTTTTGATGGCTGTAGAGCCAAGGTGGGCGACATACAGTTGAAAATCGATGAGAAGTTTATTAGTTCTACTACAGGGTTACCTGCCACAGGCCAGCGTTGGTTCAAAAATTCCAAAGTGGAAGAGGTTCCATGGCCACTACTATTTGTCTTCCGAAAGGTCACCTCTTGTGAAAAAGGTATGCCCATATCCATGCTTAAACCACTATGGAATGACCTTTTCATAATAGTCAAGCAGTTCGTGACCTATGAAGGTCGATATGGACTCATGTTTCTCTACCACCTTCTTTTGTTAATGAATTTTATGGGATACCCGTTGAATATGCCCTTTTACTTTCAACGTAGACTATATAAAATGTCTAAAAGGTTTAAAAGGGAGAAAGCTGACAGTAGCATGTTCCACCATGGACTAATTAAACTTATCATTGTTCATTACTTAAGTCTCCACGGTGATAGCTGGCGAGATTTCATCACTCGAAATGGTTTTGATGACACAGACCCTGTCCAGGCTGACAAGCCTGTGGTGAATGAAACCAAGGTCGGGCCACCCGTGCCCTTCCATATCCTACAACCCTCTCCTAAGTCTTCGGTCGACCCTGCTATTGACTTACCAGACGTTGGAACTGAGAAGGCCGAGGCTATAAAGAGACCTGTGAGAAAAAAGGTTAAGGCAAACCCTACTGCTAATGCCAAAGGAAAAAGGAATGGATAGGAATAAACCTAAACCCACCACTGACTAGAAACCCATTGTCCTTAGTGAGGATTCAGAATCTGACATAGAACTTTTCCTAGCCAGTGAGTACCCTTACTCACAGGGCCTATCCTCTGAGCCACCTTATGATTTCGTTTCGAGCCTTCCCCCGTGCCTAAGAAACAATCCCAGTTACCCAGGGATTAAACTCCCTAACAAAACCCTCAGCAATATAATCAAAACCTCACCTGGTCTTTCGAAACCCAGATATTCGTCCTATGACCAATGTGATTTATGGTTGGAACGATACTATATAGACGTTCATGTGCTTCAATTGAAAATCCAATCTTTGGAAAGTCATGTTGCAGTGTTGACCAGCCAAAGAGATAAACTCCAAGCAACTGATACGGAGCAGAGAACCACTGGTTCCATCATTTTCAAGAATGTTGAATCGGCCACAGCCGTTATCAACTCCAAATTATCGTGATCAAGCCATCTGCTCGCCATATATGTATGAATTTTGATATTTTTTTCGTTTTTGTAAATTCCTCGGATAAATACAATGTTTTAAATTTGGTCTTCGAATAGCTCTGTTTATATTTCGAAATGGCTCTGTCATAATGTGTTCATCCTGTATATTTTTCGCTTTGATAAAAATAAATGGAATTTCATTTTAGATACATGAGTTGATCATTCCCAGTTTAGTCATTGATAGATTTTTATTGGATTTGATTGGTCTTCATTTGGATTTGATTTGTTCATTTGTCTGATTGAGTTAACGAAACTGATGGTTTTCTTTCAATTGAATTCATCTTGAACATGAAGTTTTTCATGCTCAATTTAGAATACAATCATGTTTGGATTTGATTTCATTATGGTTCATGTGTTGTGATTAGAAAACGATTTCAATGAGTTTGGTTGTTACGATCTTGTAATATGATGTGTCATGTAAGCTTCTAAGAATAGGAATACAACTCTGTTCGGTTTCAGTTTTGAAAGAACTACTCTGTTTCGTATGAAAAAAATGCTCTCATTTAAGCCTGTGCAAATGCGCCCGAATCGTGGAATGGTTTTGATTCATAATAACTATGTTAAAACCTTAACTGTTCAATTCGCTCTTATTCTGATTGGATTATCCGATATCTGAGTTGGCAATATTGTTTTATGAGTTGGATTCATATTATAATTGTTGCTCTGTTTGATTTATAAAATGAAATGGTCAACCTAGGTTATCTCTATCAAATCCAGTTATTATTCATTTGAATGGAACGATTTTGATCAAAGTCAATCGATCTTGTTTCCCCAATTTGCAATAACAAATGATCGGATAATTCTTACGAGTTATGTTACCAATTAATTGATCCTGTTATGATTTCATTTGAATTGATTTGCATGCCATCTTGAGTCGATCCACTCGTGGCATGAATCGTTTGCTATGTCAATACAGTTATAACGATTTGAAAATGATCTTGTTGGATTCGATCATATCTCCTGTTGATAAGGCAGCATAACAATTGCCTACGATTTGTTTTGATTATATCAGTTTCAAATTGATATCAAACAATTTCACAACTGTTGATTATGATTCTGTTCGTTCGATTTTGTGGTAACAAAAGAAACAAAGTATGTGTATCTATATGATCATTTGATTGATCTTGATCCTGTTTGATTTCGAATGGTATAACCATTTCAATTCCAATGATTCGTTTTCAAATAGCTATTGGATGTTAATTGAATTTAATTCTTTAAAAAGATTTTCAATCGATTTTAATGTTGATTTTGTGTCTTATTTAGACCAGCTACAGAATCGAAAGATTCTGTAGCTAGTCTATAGAATTAGATTTTTATTATTTTATTAATAAAGGATCCTTCTAACTTGTTCATTTCTTAACCTTTTCAGGTAAATTCGAATTGCATGGGATATGCTGTACAGTCTAGGGGATATTTTTGTGTTTAAGTTTTATTGTAGGTTCCTAGTTTAGTTAAACTTGGGATATCTTCCCAGATTTATGTAAACAATTTTGATAACTTCCACAGGGAGGTTTTACCCTGTGGAAAACCTATAAATACTTATTATTTTTGTAATAAGGGGCATCCTCACTTGTGGGAGAACCAGGCTATGGATTTCTAATACAAACTGAGACAAGAGTTGATGTTTTTCTACAGCTTTCGCTTTCATAATATCAATCTTTTGTTTCATGTTTATGCTTATCAATTTGCATTTGATTAGTGACTACTTTAGCTATCATAGTCCTTTGCAGAATGATATGATTTAATCAATGTGATCCATGTCTGATTTCTTTCATTAATCTAAAATACAACAATTACCTTGTTCAGTTAATGAATGACAGATTTCTCTTCTTCATCAATTGAACTATTATGTATAGATCTTTGCATGCAGGTTTATCTAACTGTGAAGATTTATAAATTATAAGATTGTTGTTATTTTTATGTTTTGTTTGTCCTGTGATCATACCTTAAGAGCACTGCAGCTTATCATTTACAAGAATCTCCTGGATAATTCAGAGCGGGTTTCCTCCTTCCGATCAGCTAGGATGATAATCATACACAGGATAACTCTGGAGCGTTTCTCTAGGTCAGTTTGAGATTAATTTTCATTAGTGTGTTAGTATAATATTAGTATTTTAGTTGGATATATTTGTAGTTTATATGTATAGTTAGAATTAATATTTTAGTTGTTTAGTTTAGTTGGTTTTTGTTTCATTTCTTGGTCATAAAAATTATAAAATCAACAAAAAATATCTCTTTCTCTATCTTAGGACAGAAAGCAAACGATTTTTTCAGGTTTTATCTAAATCTGTAAATTGTAGATATTGTACATTTTGTGAATAAGATTTATTTGTGTTAGTAGTTAGATAGTTAATTAGTTAGAATTAGTATAGTAGTAGTTAGTATATTGTATATATAGAATAGTTAATGTTGTTTTAGTTTGTTATTTTTGTTAGATTAGTTTAGTAGTTAGTTTTAGTTAGATTAGTTTATTAGTTCGATTATTAGTTAGTTTTTAGTTAGATTAGTTAGTTTAGAGTAGTTTTTCTTTTTTTGTTTTCTTAGGACCTTAGATTGGCTAACGAATCCACTAAACCCGAAAGGGTGGTTCATTCAAAATGGCTTGGGTTATTAGACAACCCTGAACCAGTTCCACTCTTCCAGTTGACGAGCGGTCGATTTCGCCCGTCAACACCAGAGGAACTCCATATGTGAATAAGTTGGTCGAGGTTCAGACTACCTTGAGAGGTAGCACTCTCAAGTGGTACATGAATATCATTGAACCAAGAGTGCCATGAATGCAAGTTCAAGCATTCACACTTGGCCAGGTAAGGACGAGGTTTATAGTAGAATTCAAACTACCCCAGTTAGAACAACAAGCTCTATCCAATTTGCATGAGATCCAGTAGAGGGAAGGCGATTTGTCCTGGGAGTACAAACAGAAGTTTAAATATGCCATAGGGAGGTTGGCACATCCAATACACGAAGAAAATCAAAGGGAGTGGTACATTCAGGGGCTATTGCCTCTGACTCATATTCCACTAACACAACATTGGATAGCCACGTTAACAGACGCCTTGGAACAATTGATGAAGATTGAAGCCATGGAGGGATACCCCAAGAGATTGAGAGTAACCCAACCCCCAGTAGATGTGAATCTGGTGCAACTACAAGGGACAATATCAACACTAACAAAAAATATTTAGGATTTGATGATACCCAGACCAAGATGACCACAGGTTTGGTGCACTAGATGTTATATGGAAGGTCATCTAGCAAAAAAATGTCTGAGAATGAGGGGAATGGGACCTCCTCAAAATATGATGGTAAACCCACTAGGACCCATGGGAGGAGTTGTGCAAGTGTCAACAAATTCATCATTCCATAACCCTACTCCATATCATTCTTTCCTAGGAGGCCAAGGAGCACTGACAAAAAAATATTGTGAAATCTGTCGAATCCATGGCCATGGGCCAAGACAGTGCCCCATCATGGAAAAATATTTGACAGTACCAAACATAGTACACTGTGATTTTTCCACATCCACTACGCATACTACCAATCAATGTAGAGTTTTGGATGCACTTGCAGACAGATTAGACCAAACAACATTCAGGGTGAATGAAAACCCTCAAGGACCAGGAAGAGGTCGAGGAGGTGGAGCTAGAGGAGATTTCAAGGGAGGAAAAACTGGGGGACAAGGACCAAGAAGATGTTATAACTATGATGAACAAGGTCAATTGGCCAGATATTGTCCTCATCCAAGGTGTCCATGGTGCTCTAACTGTAGAACAAACAAAAACACAACTAAATATTGTCCAGAGTTAATTGCAAAGTGGGAAGACAGATTACGACAAAGAGGAACTAACCTTATCATCTCAGAGATCAAGAGGATTTCTAAAGGAAAATTTCCCAACCTTAATATCATTACTCTAGGAGGAGCAAAGACAGGAGATAATGTTGATACTCTACCTCATATCTAGAAAGCAACACCTAAGGGAGACAGGTATGACCCCCTAAAGAAAAATCTATTCTTTAAAGATACCATAGAAGTATTCCATAATATTCCTAGTCATGAAATGTAAGAGAACCCCCCAACCAACTATTTACCCTAATATGGTGCAAGTCCCTACTTCACCCCCTGCACCCAGAAACCATGTAGTCATACCAAGACAATATGAGCAACCCCAGAACGTAATTGATCTTTGTTTTCAATTATTCTTTGACATTATAGGGAATGACCAACTAACGAAAAAGTTGCAAAATGCATTGTACCTAGTCTTAGGGAATGAGGAACCCTCATAAGCAAGGATAAGGGCTAATCTTCCTGAGAAGAGTACTCAAAGAGTGAAGCGAAGAAAAGTGTGAACCAAAAAATAATTTCGATTGGTATCCCAGTTGGACAACTTCGAAATTAAGGATGTCATGTTGGACCTAGGGTTAGATGTGAACATTCTTCCTAAGAATACTTGGGAAGACTTAGGAAAACTGAGACTGACATATTCCCCAATTCAATTAAGGATGGAAAATCAATATTGTATCTTCCCCAAAGAAAGGTTGGAGAACATGGAAATCGATGTAGCAGGAGTAAAAATAGTAGTTGACTTTGAAGTCATTGATATCACGGGAGACAAATACCCCTACCCTGCACTACTTGGCATCGATTGGGCCTATGAAAATTATGCAGTAATCAATTTAAAGAAATATACCATGACTTTTTAAGATGAGGGAATAAAGGTAGTTCAATTTTTGGATGCATATGTAGGACCCAGGTAGACAGAACCAACATACAATAATATGGAGGAGGGAGACCTAGACTAGCTGAACACTATAATAGCAGGGACAAGAAAATATTACATAAACCCTACTGTTGATGGATCAATAAGCTGGTGAAGGATACAATTAGCATATGAAGATTCAAAACTGGCTTTTGATAGTTGACAACAAGGTTCGCAGAAAATATTCTCCATAAGATGTGCAACTGTCAAAATGACCAGATGGGTTGGGACCGAAGTTAGACAACACCTAGTATGCGATGGTACCTCAAATCTAGACAATGTTTTGCAGAATATGGAAGAGAATGTGACAGAACTTAAAAGAATATCGATACTAGATATATCCTTTTAGAATACCCCCACGAGATGGTGGGCCACTCATAAAGTTGTACTTAGAACTTGGGATGAATTGAAGCAAGCTGTCAAGTATAGGTTCTAAAATAAGGAGTAGCTGGAATCATAGATGTAGACATATCTCCAATTTTTGCAACCGTTCAATGGAGAATCAGATCCTAGGATACACATTGAATAGTGCACAACATAGTGGCAGGTTGCAGAGATACCCTCTCACTTCTGGGTTGAGGTATTTCCCTACTCTCTAGGTCCAATCCCAAAATCTTGGTTCATAAATGAGGAAACTAGAAGACAGACCAATGACTGGCAAACACTGGCAACACAATTTTGAAAGGACTTCTCATTCTCATGTAATCACCCTGAGCTTGAGCTAGCCCTGCAAAATATTAAAGAACTTCTCTTTACAACCAATAGTAATAATATATCAAACTTTGTACTATGTCCCAACCATACCCAAGAACTTCATACTAAACTCCACTTACCCTTGATTGACAAGCCCATAGAATTCTATCATATTAGCAAAGATTTAGAAAGCCTAGATGAATTAGAAGAACTGAGAAACCTAGCCATCAAAGAGATAGAAAGGAACAAATAAATCCAAAACACCATACCCAGCTAGACCGACAGTTCCTACAACTACCCATTAAAATTCTGCAAACTCAACATAAGGACTGTAGAGAAACCCAAGACAGCTTTCGTGGGAGATTACTAGGATGAACAAACCAGTCAAGAAATACAAAGTTTACTAAGGGAATATGAGGATATGTTCCCAAGGACTTTTTCAAAATTAAAGGGAATCAAAGGAGTCATGGGAGAAATGAAGATTGAGTTGAAACCAATATGCAAGCCTGTCAGACATAGACCATACCATCTTAACCCAAGAGTAAAAGAAAAAATTAAGAAAGAGATTGATAAGATGTTAGAAGCAGGTCTCATTTTTGTGGTAGAAGAAGCAGGTTGGGTCAACCCAATAGTTATTCAAAGAAAGAAAGACACTGAGGATATTAGAGTCTGTGTGGACTACAAAATCCTCAACTCTGCCTGTGTGCACGACCCTTTTCCAACACCCTTTACTGATGAGGTGCTAGAACAGGTTGCAGGGAAGGAAGCATACTCATTCACAGAAAGATTTTTAGGATACCATCAAGTCAGGATTGTTGAATAAGATAAAATAAAGACCACATTCATTATATAAATGGGGATCTTTTGCATACAATGTAATGCCATTTGGTTTAAAGAACACCCCTATAGTTTTCTCCAGGATTGTGATAGAAGCCTTTAGAGAATTCATTCACAAATTTATAGAAGTCTATATGGATTATTGGACAATATATAGTCTTCTTAAGGAGCATGTAGCACTGCTAAGGCTAATGTTTGACAAATGCAGAGAACTACAAATCTCATTAAATCTCAGAAAGTGTATCTTCTGTGTACCACATGGAAATCAGTTGGGCCACATAGTTTTTTGAGTAGGAGTATTGGTAGACCCAGCCAAATTTGTAGTCATTGTAAATATGACACCACCTATGAGTGCTAAATAGTTGCACTCCACACTAGGACACACAGGTTACTACCGCAAGTTCATTCAAAGATATGCCAACACTACTGAACGTCTGGAAAACCTCTTGAAAAAGGTTGAAATGCTCCAATGGAGTCTTTGTTACACATTATTTTCATCATCCTTATGATCGTTGATGATGTAAACCTATCTATTGCCTTCAGAGGGGTCAGTGGCCTAAGTTCCTGAAGAGAGAAGGGAGAAGAACTTTTCCTAAGAAAAGAAGTTGCAATTTCCTGTGTAAAAGCCTTATCAAAAGGAAGTTCGTAGGTTGCCTGTGTATTAGGGTGCGAGAATGCCTAATTCGCGTAGGTTGCACCATAGCTAGAGTGCGAGATGTTCGCAGGTTGCTCTATCGGCAGGGTGCGAGAATGCCTACACGTGGTAAAAACAAGCATTTTCTCGAATCTTCTAGAAGGAGAAACTTCTATGGTGAGGTGGCAGCCAAATGGTTTGGATCTTACTCGCTTTCATGATTTAGTGGGATCATCCTAACCTCCTCACCTTATCCTCTTCAACTTATAAAAGGAGAGGAGTTCTCATGGAGAAAGTTAGCTTT
>JZKD02S1993986.1:77045-92861 GCA_000966675.3 Picea glauca | reverse complement strand
TAAACATTCAAAGGAAAGGTACATCATTACCATGATTGACTACCTTACCTATTGGGTAGAAGCAACAACGGTATAGGACTGTTCGATAGACACTACTTCTAGGTTCATTTTTTAGAATATCATTACCCAGTTTGTATGTCCTAGAAGCCTAACCAACTATCAGGGGACTCATTTCATTAGCATCACTATAGAAACATTTACAACATAATTTATGATCCAACATCACAAGATTAGTTCATACCACCCACAGGCCAATGGAACAGTTGAAGCCTTCAACGAGATTCTGGAAAAGGGACTAAAAAAGGTTTGTTGCACAAACTAGGAGGACTGGGATGATAGAGTTCCAATTGTCCTATGGGCCTAAAGGACAAACACAAAGAAAGTCCACATATACATACCGTTCCAATTAGTCTATGGGAGAGAGGTAGTCATGCCTACAAAGTTCATCACTCAAAGCCTGTATATTGCACAAGTCACACATATGATAGAAGATGAATCAGTGGCACAAAGACTTACAGATCTCCAAGAACTAGAGGAAACCATATTTCCAACATATTTTTAGTAGACTTCCATTAGTTGGTTGAAAAGGCAATAAAAAAATATTGGCATGACTGACACATTAATACCAAGGTATTCACAGAAGGGGATAAGGTGTTACTCTATGACAGTCGATACCAAAAGCATCCTGGAAAGATGTGTATGCACTGGTTGGGACCTTTCGTAGTTGTTGAGATTTGACCCTCAGGAGTAGTCAGACTCATGCAACTGGATGGTGTGATATGACCAGGATGTGTGAATGAATCTTTCTTGAAGCCCTAATTGTCTCAAACCTAAGAGAGAAGAATAGTCACTCCAATTAGAAGGAGCTTGTACAATAGATAGATTTGAGTTTTGTTTTCTTTCTGAAATTTTGTAAATACAGCTAATGAAGTCCATAGATGTAGTATTGGTCCATAACACATAGTTCAATTGTTTTATCTAAGTGTTGGTTGATACAAAAATGACGACCCATTAGTACAGGACTTGAAGAATAAGAGACTCCATTAATGACGATCATTAAAGATGACGAGGACAACCTTTGTGGTTGGAGGGGCCATGAATCCAAATCTAATATAAGTCATAGGCCATGCAAACCTAGTCTAGTCACGACCTTTATTGCCATTATGATACCCTGTATGATGCCTATTAAGCCATAAATCGACATTATTCCAAGATTCCATCGAAGTTCATGCTGAAACACGCATCTTTCAAACAGAAAGGTCTCAAATCGGCCACATCCCTATTCCACTGAAATAAGTAAATACCAAGATTGCTAATAGGATTTACCTTGATTAAACCATCCCTTCGGACAACTGACACCCATATTGCATCCATACAGTAATGATGAGTAGAATTTACTGCTAAAACTTACTCGTTAATCCAATTATAAGGCTCTCATAACTCATCCGAGAATGTACTGTTTCTAAAACGGGCATAGTCATTTCTAAACTCAGCAGTGCGAACTAGATGGGACCATTGTAAAAGCTGCAGAAGAAATCCTAGTTCTTACTTGCCACATAAGTGCAAATGTCGAGAGCCATAGCAAGACGAAGAGCCATGACTAAAGAAGCGGTACTAGATGAGCCCTGTGACCCTCGGGTCCATATTGTGGGCGATCTCAAAGGGAAGGTAGAGCACGTAAAGCTCCCCGACCTTGACCTCATGGATCCAAACTTGTTCCCATAAATGAATATAGATGTATTTTGGGATATAGTCCTATATGGAGTCAGAGGAATGAAACTAGTACCAAAATAAGATTTCATCAACTTATTTAAATCGACCATCATAAACTCGAGAGACTTAACAATGTTTGGTACCACAAGTGAGATTGCACACTGCATGAAATTTCTGATAAGCAGGGTGCATGACATAAGTCTATGGTTGGATAAGCGATATCCAATCCATGCTGAAGACATCCATCATATTACTTGAATATCCTCCCAAGGAGAGGATGTGTCAAAGGGATTCTAGGGTCCCAGTAAGCACGGGAAAAATAAAGGCAAGCTTAGCCTATACGAGAAATTTAACACAAAGAGAGGAGGACGCATAGCAGTAATTGAACCAATACTTCCCGAGACAGTTAGGACGAGCTTCTACATCATATCCAACAAGGTTATGAGGTCTTACTATAAGGGATAATGCACTCTATATGCGTTACCATTTGCTGAATTTTGCGCAAATGGAGTAGTGTTGAACTAGTGTAGTTTCATGTTGGAGGAACTACTAGCTTGCGAGGAAGCGCGTGAGAAGGGAGGAACCTTCACCTCTGGATACCTACTTGTGGAATTTTCAATGTTCAAATGGATTCCACCTGTGGGCAGACAACCGACAATACTATATAAGGGGTGCATGGCGAATATGTTCAAGCCATGGAAGTCCAAACAAGACTCGGAGAACACAACACTCAAGAACGAAGCATTTTCCAAATGGTATAATGAAATGATAGACACAATGCAGAGGTTGTGCATCCCACGGGAGCTCCTCAACTGTAACACAAGGAATATCACCTTCAACGTGAACCGACACAACACATTCATCTGGTCGAGACATGTTAGAAAGGAACATTTCCACAAAAGGATGCTACCATTCTATTTGGATGAGGAAGTCTTTGATAAGGAAGTCATGTCATGTCCAGGAGTCAAATGCGGCCTGCATAAATTAGGAATGCATTACATTTTGCCTACAGAGCTCCTGAAGAAAAAAGATAATGAACCAGGAGAAGGACCGAGTTCAGGCCCTGAGCAGAAGAAGCCAAATGCTCCAGAACAAATAGACTTTGAGGAGGAAGAAGAGATATGGAAGTTAGAGCAGAGAAAAAGACCATCCTGTCGACAACTACCAAATAGTGTTGTGTTGTCAGGTGCATATGTTAACCAGATCTTGGGCATTGTTCTTGGTACCGAACCATTGGTGAAGGGGACCATAACTGGGGTCTCGATGAACAAACCCCTGGACCCACAACCCCTTACATATGTCACTCCTTGCATTCGCTCCACGACCAAAGCCACCACTATCAATGATATTCAGGATGACCTGGAGCCAAAAACATTTCCATCCACAGTCATCACTGAGAAACCCCCACCACTCCAACTACCAAACCTCATCACTACTGGTTCACATCAGACCATGACCTCAGAACCGATGCATCTTGATCTACTAGAGATAGTGGAGTGAAGACTCCCACAAATAACCAGAGAATTACCCAAACCAAGATCATAAATTTATGGTCCTGACACCAAATCCTCCAAGCCGAGCATGACGCTGGATGACCTGAATCGAGACACCCAAGAAAAATAGCCTGAATATTTAGCACAAGAAGAAGACACTCGAGCTAGAGAAGAGTTGGAACCCGAAAACAATCAACAAATCACCTCACCAGCCAGGGGTGAGGGTGCCTAAGAAGTCATGGCACATCAATAAGAAGCACCGAAAGAGCTACATATACCAGATGTGCACAACAAACCAGAAGCGACAACTAAGCAGGATACGACATCCATGCAAGCACAAATGGATCAGGTTCTCCAGAATCCTCAACAATGTGCAAAATTCATGCAACTCTGCATAGCCAGAACAGAGGTTCTGACTCTTTCTCCAACAGATCTAAGGTTGAGAATCACACCAGTGCCACCAATAAGGGAAGAAGTAGAAACTTGCTCAAACCATTCAACAACCAATGGACTCCCACTATAGATGGGAGCACCCACCAAAGCAACTCCTTCATCTACCGACATGGTACATTGGCCATCACCACAATTATTTGGACTAATCAGGGCATCCAAAGACCCATTGGAGAAAAGACTCCAGGAGGCTAAGAGATCCACTGAGATTGCAAGGAAGGAACAATTAGTTGCACACACATACAAAATGTAGGAAGCACATGGAAAACTCCAAGTCCAGCGCAAACTGGAAAAAGTGCAATAAAAACTTGTTGAGGCTTGGCCGAAGATTCGAAAGGCTGTGCCTAAACTACCCGAGGCCAACGACGTAGGTGAGACAGAGAAACATATCAAGCTATTACAGGAAGCATGGATGCAACTCACTAATCTCACTGACCAACTACAAGAGAACCTACAAAAGGTCCAGTAAGAAGCAGAATAGCAGCCTCATCATCTACAGGAACAAATGCACAAGATTGTATTGCAAGGTAACAATGTCTGAGCAACATTTCACAAGAACACAACGGACTGCACCAAAATTTTCAGAGAAGTTAGCGACTGGATGGGCATCATTTCTCGATGGAATCAGGTCTTGGAGAAGGTGTGCACAAATATCTAGGTGTTGAATGAAGAATTTGTTGTCACAATGGACCCCATGGAGTAGCAACAGAAGTTTGACCAAATTCAGCAGGACGACAATGAACTAAACACACTCTATGAGGCACAGTCCGTAGCCAAGAAAGAGTTGTGCAATTTTTGACTGGTAATTTAGAACACCTATATGAAAATGCATCAGGGAAATGCAACAGTCGATTTCGAGTGGAACGCGTTGGTTGTGGCCAAGACAAAGGAGTACAACAAAGAGACAACCCAACATTTCCTTGCAGAAGGATCACTCCTCACCCGAAAATGACACAACAAAGTTGAAACATTTCAAGGAGTAAAGAATAGAGCATTAGATTCAGTACCAGAATTGAGCCCTTCATTTGAGGAGGTAAAGGAAGAAAAAGCACAAACATAAGAGCCCAAAGAAGAAGAAAAGATGGACAAGGGAAAACAATAGATGCTCTTGCAGGATGTGAAAGAACCAAGAGATTGACTCGAGGATGAGTCAAGGATTATGGCCGGATCCTATTGAGCCCTTCATTTTTGACAAAGAAGAGCACAAATTTTTGACCAAGCACAAATTGTGAAAACTCCATCAGAGCCCAAGAGAAGGAGAAATAGAAAGTAGTTGCGGAAGTCAGTGAAATGCCAACAAAGCAACAAATGGTTGCAACAGAACAAGAAAGCATGCAAACTGAGAAGGAAGACACAACTCAACTATATATATGACCGAACACAATTGTAAAATTCTTCTTTCACCTATTCATTGGCTCGTTCACTCACTAGTTGGTTCATTAGTTCATAAGTTAGTTAGTTGGGTTGAGTTGATTCAAGTTGGTCAGAATCACCCAAATTTTGGGATTAGTTGTTGATAATTGTTGTAAGTTGGGAAAGGACAAGTCTGAGTTTGTAATGAATCAAAACTATCAATTAGAGAATTAGTGCTATGTGACATGAGTCTAATAGCCAAGAGTCTGTACCAGGCCCCACTATGTAATTCTGATTCTGTAATCAGATAAATATCCTAACGATAATATGAAGCATGACCAAATTAAAAATATGTTGTTTCTTTATATGCTTACTTATGTACTACATTAATTCCTTATGGCATATGAGTTCTATTTGATGGGTCACCATTTAAATGATTGCTCACAACATAAGTAGGTTGGATTCTTTCATATATATGTTTCATATATGTTAATATCTCTTGCACAAGAACAAAATGAGTTCTGAATGTTCTATGGATCCTCTTTAGTCTTCTCCCTACACTTCCCTATATATCTGTCTCAGCAGTGCTTCGGGTGAGACTTCTTCTCTTCGGAGGAGATGAAAATGTCTTTTGTTGGTAACCTAAGAAGGACCATGGTCTGATCAAATTCCTGCCAACAGGATTCTCAGGATTGTTGACAGGAGAAATTGAATGCTCGCCAACTGGAAGAGTGGATCCGGTCCAGGGTTGTCTAAATAACCCAAGCCATTTGGGATGATCCACCCTGACAGGTTAAGCGGCTCCGTTGGCCGATCTAAGTCCTAGGAAAACGAAAGAAAACTGACTAAAGAAACTAATCTAAATGAAAACAACAATTAAAGAAAACTAATAAATAAATATGAAATAAATATATACAGTCTATTGTTTATACTATACAACAACAATTCTATGAAATTAAATGTTCAATTATCAATAGAATTAGATCCAACTACAAATGTACAATATTTACAGATTACAGATTTTAAATTGAAAAACCTGAAAAAACCATTTGTGAGCTGTCCTATGACAACAAAGCTATTATTTTTGAATTTTATAATTTTATGAGAAAGAAATAAAATGAAAACTATCTGAGCTGAGTAATTGAAATGATAATCCTAACTATAAATCTGAACTACATATATCTATCTAAACTACTTAAATAACACTAGTAAACTAACCTGTAATAACACTTTCCAATTTGTCCCGTGCAAAGTATCTGATTCAGCTATTCGATGGGAGGAAACCCACACCGAATTTTCCACAGGCTTCTTGTAAACAAGAAGTAACAGTGCTCCTTGAATACGAATAATAGGACAAAAAAGACATAAAAGATGACAACAATCTTATAATTTACAAATCAACACATTTAGATAAATCTGTATGCAAATATTTGTACAAAATGATTCATTTAGCGAAGAAGATAAACCTTTAATTCATTAAATTGAAACAAAGTAAATGTTGTACTTTTAAAATAAGAGAGATCAGATATGGATAACACATAAACCAAATCACATCAACCTACAACAAATTACGATAGCTAAAGTAGTCGATAATTGATTGCAAACCGATATGAAGAAAACTTGAAATAAAAGTTTGATATATTGAAAGCTAAAGATGTTACAAGACATCAACTTTCATCCCAGTCTGTATCATTATAAATCCATATTTTGGTTCTCCCAACAATTGATGATGGGTTCATTACAAAAAATAAAAAGTATTTTAAGACCACAGGGTAAAACATCCGTGTGGGAATTATCAACCACTGTTTACAAAAAATCTGGGAATAATCTCCCAAGTCTGTATTCCTGACTAAAGCTAACAACCTATAAAAAAACTATATCACAAAAGTATCTCCTAAACAACCACAACATATCCAATTGGTCATTGAAATTCGTATGCAACTGAAAGTGGACAAGAATAGACAAGTTTAGATGATATTTTATTTGTAAAACTAGCAAAAATCTAAATTTTAAGACTAGCTATAGAATCTCCCGATTCTGTAGTTGGTCTAATTTGCAAATAAAATAATTTTAAATCCATCCAAAACTAACAGAAATATATTCGAACTATTAAACAAATATTTAATCATTAAATCAACACAAAGAAAATCGCTCATGCCAGAAGTAACCAAATCTTTATGCCAATTTGAAACAGACAGAAATTGTGTTCAACCGAATGGTAACAGAGATACATGCAATCTGTTCAACACTTGTTATTACAAATTCGGAGCAGACAACATCGTTTTAGACAATTCGAAACCAATGAAATCATTTTCATGAATCAATTTCAATCGACACAAATTGTAACCACTCAAAAAAATCATTCATATTCATTTAATACAAACGCAATATTTTATGTCGACTCAGAAATTAACAAAATCTTTTTTAAATCCAAAACTAACAGAGTTGTTTTTTCAAATCAATAGATTACATTGTATTTATCAAAACAATCTCTGATATTGATGCATTGCATATGTAAAATACCATGCTAATTAAAGCATACAGAATCGTCTCAAAATCAAACCAAAAGAAATGAATCGAACTATCTTAGAGCCGACACAATCGATATGCTAATGCAAAATCGTATCAATCAAAACATAGTTGTGTCCGAGTTTAGAAAACAAATCTTCTATACAGATCGAATGAAACCATAATCCAAAACAAAAATAATCATTCAAAACAAAACAAAATCATTTCTTGACTCTATTCAAACAGAACTAAACGAAAGCAAACCCAATTGGTCATACCAATTCAAACCAATTCACAAAAAAAAATCGATGTTGAAATACATACCTGGGCAGTAAGAAAATTATTTGATCATGATAACTTTGAATTGACAAAGGCCGTTGTTGCCTCGACATTTCTGAAGACAATTGAACCGGTGGTTTTTTGTTTATTCTCATTGGCTTGTAGCTTGTCGTTCTCCTTTGACAACATTGTAACTCGTTCCTCTAAAGATTTAATCTTGAATTGCAATAGGGGAACATCGGTGTAATAATTTTCAAGCCAGGAATTTCATTGGATACATGGTGATTGATCAGGCTCTGGCATCATAGGCGAGGGTTCTTTCAAGTTACCAGGGGTTTCATTGTGAAGATTGATTCCTGGGTAGTTTGGGTCGTTCTTGAGGCACGGAGGTAAGTTGGAAACATAGTCATAGGGTTCCATAGAGCATAGGCCATGAGAATAGGGGTATTCCTCAGTCAAGAATCGTTCAATTTCGAAGTCTGAGTCCTCACTCAACACTATTGGCTTCTGGTCAATGTTTTGCTTGGGTTTGTTCCTAGCACATTTGGATATCCATCGTGCATTCTTCTTCACCTTACTATTGACACTAGTATCACCTTTGTATTTCTTCCTCACAGGAATTTTGATGGCCTTAGTATTGTCTTTAGTACATGGGTCGGCCATGGTATCGGGTAGGTCAAGGTTGGGGCAATCCGAGGGTTTGACAAGGGGTAGAAGGATATGAAGTGGCACGGCTGGTCCAACCAGAGTTTTAGTAACCACAACCTTGTCCACTTGGACAAACTCAGGAGTGGCAAAGCCATTCCTTGATAGGAAGGCTTACCAACAGTCGCCACTAAGGCTTAAATGATGAACGATAATAACTTTAATCAAGCTGTGATGGAAAAGGATGCTATCAGTCTTCTCACACTTGAATCTTTTGGACTTCTTGTACAGACTACGTAAGAGATAATGTGGCATATTCAGAGGGTAGCCTATAAAATTCATCAATAACCGAAGATGATACAGAAATACCAAGCCATAATGACCTTCACAGGTCACAAACTGCTTAACAATTGCCAAAATATCATGCCAATTGGGTTTGAGGGTAGTGATAGGCATACCTCTATCACAGCTAACAATCTTTCTTGATGTGAATAGGAGCAGCCACGACACCTCGTATACTTTGGAATTTTTAAACCACCTTTGCCCTGTAGCTGGTACTCCTCTAGTTGAGCTTAGGAATTCCTCATTTAGATTGATTTGTATGTCTCTGAACTTAGCCCTACATCCGTCGAAGGTGAGGGCGAACTGTTTAGCAACCGAAACGTTTAAACCCTCAAATATTTGGATAAAAACTAGCCAACCACTATTTTCCAAATCTTGACGAGCATTGTCGAACAATAGGAGTGTTTGGCTACCATTTGGCTCTATGCACACCATAGGTGCCATAGACGGGATCACACAGTGAGCCAGGTGAATGGGAAAGGGTTTGGACAGGGTAATCACAGGATCGAATAGCTCACAGACTTCCCCGAAACCAACATATTTAACCCGGGATAGAAGGCGGGCATTAATGCCAAAGTGTGCAGGGGTGGTGGAACGAAATCAACCCATGCAAAATAGTCATATCCAACTTTACAATCGATGGCGCATATGGTGATTCAAATTACTATTTCAATGTCAACAAAACAACCATTGAAAACTATGATGAGTCGACCCGCGTGTTTTCACAAGCATTAGTATTTGTGTGGTTTTAAAATCAAAACAATGTTTCGAATATAACACCAAGGATTCAATGATAAAACGTTTGCTTTGTATGAAACCATTGAATTAAGGGTCTAATAACCATGTTAATGTGTTGATATGAAACCATTGGATTTGATCAAAAGTAATCAAACCACCATTGAATGGAGGACTGAATCACACTTATTAGAATACTATCACAGTCTCATAAAAATGAAATCATATTAACAACAAAAAAATGTCAAATGAGTAAGGTTTTGGTGTCTTGTCAGCTGTGTGAACATAAATGAATTAGAAATGAAATGAACACATAGACAAGAGTGACCATAATAATCCAGTGACAATTTTAATGCCATTGACGTGACTTCAAAATCAAAGTTTCCACGCTTGCAGTCGTGAAAACGAGAACAAAGGTAGGTGTGCAAATGCGCAAAATAATAGTGTTGTTTTATTCCAAATATTGTGATTTAAAATCAAGGGTTCCAAAACACTTGGGTAGGTAGCTTATTAGGATAGGATAAAAATGCGAAATGGATGCCAACAATGGCGACACACTAGTAGAAGCAGTTATCTCTGCCAAAAGAACAAATTCACATTATGATAATGAGAAAAATTCTAACTCAAAAACAACAACCAGAAAACTGTTTAAAGATCATCAGTAATCAAATACTCCAGTAGTGTTTAAAGGATGAAAACTGATAATAGTCTTAAGACAAGCGAGCCACAATATTAAAGATAAAATCTCCAATACTATTGATAGGGCCACTGCTGCCAACAGACATCCATAGCCTCGACAGGGTTTCCATTTAACCCACTCTGATATCTTTATCCTGCCAAGAAGTTCCAGATCAGAATAAAGGACATTTTAAGGTCAAGAGGTTTCATATTTACCAATTTTCATATACCTGACATTGCTTCGCTGCCAGCGGGCCTGTTCAGTACCCCGACGAAGTTGTCTTAGCATCATGCATGCATTTACCTGCTGCCAGCAGACCTGTTCATCATCCCGGCAGGTTTACAAGCACTTCCTACAGCTCTTTTAATGATTTATTTTGTTTTTTAAGGATACATAATTGAGCGGGGTGACGCTGAAAATTATGATATTTTAACATATTTTTTACAGACCTCAACGAATTTTTTTAGAACTGTCCTTCATTAAGATCCAGAGATGGTTTATTTACAGAACCAACCTTCTAAAGAAGGGAGACATCTTCTGAGTCGTTCCTTTAAGGAACAGGGATAGCGTAAGAATATAATAGATGATCGTGATAGGCTTTACTCACATATCGAAATCAGTTAACTTCTTTCAAACAACAATTTTTTCCAACACAGATGTAAATTTTAGAAGTATATAATTGATGTTTATACAATTTTTCAGCAGTCATTTTAGTGAAAGAATTTTCTGTTTTCCTTGTCTGAACAGTTCCAAAATTAGGTATGTGTATTTCCAAAAGAAAAACTGATAAGCGCAAGTAAAAAAATCAAAACCAAAACTGTAAAAGAAAGGCAAACAAAAGAAAAATATGTACATATTATACAAAGGGTTGTCATCAAGAGAAAAATATTTTCAAAGCTTGGCCATTCACTGGATAGGTGTCAGGCTGTCCTTCTAGATTCTACAATCGGAAAGAGCTAGGACCCAATTTCTCAGCAATTAGAAATGGTCCAAGCCATAAGTTTTGAAATTCCGTGTGCTCTCCCTTTCCCTCATGCGGTTTGTCCCATTTTAAGACAAGGTCACCTAATTCAAAGTCCCTATCAGAGGCAAAGTTAGAATTGAACCAGCTTTTGACCACTAGTTGATGCTGATCTAAATTATATTTAGCTTGAGCTCTTACCTCTTCTAGATTCATTAAGGTGTTAATTCGTTTTTCCAAAGGGGGACAATCCTCTTCTTGTATTTTTTGTGATAGATGTAGTGAGGGAAGAAGAATGTGTGGTGGCAGAATTGCTTCTCTGCCATAAACGAGAAAGAAGGGAGAGTTACCTACAACAGTTTTTGGTGTTACCCTATCAGCCCAAATTGCGTTTAACAGTGCATTATGCCAGCTTTTGTGATTCTCAGATACCGTTCTCTTGACGATTTTAATCAGATTCTTATTTGTTGATTATGCCAATCCATTTCCCTGGGGGTAATAACTGGCATAATACTTCAATTTAATTCCTTTTTCTAAAGTGAACTTTCTCATCTCAAGAGATGAAAAATAAGAAGCGTTATCGAATACTAAACAGTCAGGGATACCAAAACGAGTGATAATATTCGAATTTAAAAAGGCAATTACCTAACTGGTATTCACAGTTCTTAATGCAGCAGCTTCAGACCACCTGGTGAAATAATATGTGGTTGTTATGATAAACTTATGCTGCTGTGAGGATGGCGGATTGATTGGACCTATAATATCAAGGCCCCACTGCTGAAAAGGGGAGTCTACTGAAACAGGCTGCAAAGGAAAGGCTGGTTTCTGTAACCGCCCTGATGTTTTTTGACAAATAATACACTTGCGGCACAAGGCATGGGCGTCTCTAAAAAGTGTGGGCCAGTAATAACCATCTCTCAAAACTTTATGGGCGGTGGTGTCACCACCAGCTTCTCCTACGTGCAATTCTAGAAAGACTTTTTCTGCTTCGTTTTTCTCAAGACAGGGCATTAGTACGCCATCAAAATTTTGACGAAACAGAATACCATTAACCAAATGAAAGGAGGCAGAATTTAATCTTAACGCTCTTATTTTAGTGGGATCCAGGTGACGGGGGGCTAACCCATGTTCAAGACATAATTTTATATCATCATACCAGGGACTGACAGAGTTTTGTGCACAGCAGATTGCATTTTGATTGTGTTGTCCTAGGTTTGGCCTATCGTTTTCTTCTTGTTGTCCTGCTACTGAATCAACAACTAACTTGCATAACCCTTGGCCTCTCACTATCTGAGTTCAAGTAATTTCTATGTCGTACTCCTGCAAATAAGTAACCCAGTTCACCCTCTTTTCACCTAGTTCTTTCTGCACTAACAGGTTCCTGACGACTGGATAAGGGACAATAATTTTCGTCCTAGATTTCAAAAGATAAGATCGGAAGTGCTTGACTGCTTTGAAAATAGTGTAGGCTTGCTAATCTACCACTGGGTAATTAATTTCAGCACCTTTGAAAGTAGATATCATAAACGTAATGGGTACTTCATTGTTTTCAACGTTCTTTTGAGTTAGGACAACAGTGTAGGAGAGGTCAGAGGCAAAAGTGTAGAGTGTGAAGTCTTGGAAAAGTCGGGACTCGTGAGAGAAGGAGCATCTATTATGGCCTTTTTTATTTCATTAAACGCTTGGATTTCTAAAGGTCCCCAATGATATTGTGTGTCTTTCTTAATTAGGTTCTGTAAAGGTCTGACCATTTCAGAGAAACTGGGGACGAATCTCCTAACAAAGTTTATCTGGCCCAAGAAAGACTGCATAGACTTTTTGGATGAGGAAGGGGGAAGTTTTGAGATGACTTGAGTCCTTTCGGGGTCGATCATCATCCCTTTGGTAGACACAATAAGTCCTAAGAGTTTACCTTGTTCTACTGGGAATATAGATTTTTTAGGATTCAAGGAAATGTTGTATTTACGACATCACTATAAAAAAACTCTTAAATGAGCTAGATGATCGGTTTTGTTTTTTGAAAATACAGTAACATCATCTAAGGAAACTACAACGAATTGATTGATTAAGCCTCAGAAAGTGATGTCCATCACTCTCTAGAAAGTGGCACCGGCATTAATTAATCCAAAGGGCATTTTTCAATAAGCGTAGGTGCCCCACGGAGTGCGGAAGGTAGTTTTAAGTTGGTCTGGAGGAGACATCAGGACATGGTTGTACCCCAAAAAAACATCCAATAACGATAGCCTTTTAGAACCAGATACCTATTGTAGGATTTGTTCCATGGGTGGTGTTTGCACCCAATTCGTCACTTGATGAGCAAATTAAGAGTGATTACATGCCCAGTTGGGCTCTACTAGGCATGACAGCTGTGAAGTAAAAGGTTAGAAAGAGAAACAACAGAGTTATAAACAAAAATCAAACTAAAACTAATTAAAACTAAGAGCATATGAAATAATGAAAAATAGATACAAATGGACCAATATCACCAATGTATAAGCTCATCGTATTGATGAAATCCAAAGGCATAAAGAAGAAAGGGGACTTGGGTCCCTTCTTTCTCCAATGGAAGGCTCTTGAGGCCCTCAAAGCTTGCTCCCCTTACAATGAAAGGATGAAAATGTGGGTGAAAGAACTCCAAGCTTATTCACTCAAGTGAGGGGTGAATAACTCTATGAAATGCAGCTTGCAATGTTTATTGCCAAAGAATGGGTCCTTAGCAATCTCAACGGCATAACAGTATGAAGAATTCCTTGAGAAAATGGTGGTTATTCATGGATTTTTATAGCCCAACATTGGGATATTATGTAACCTTTTTTGAATGTGAAAAGGGGCTCTTTAGGGATCAATTAGGTCTTTGACCAGCCCACCATGAGGATTGAGCTCGAATTTGGTATCAAATCGGCTTGGGAGCTGATCCATTAGTGGTTGGGAGGCCGACAAATTTCAATAAATGCGTCGTTTAGCAGGCGCGTGGGTTTTTCGCCCAACAGCCGCGCCTTGTGCACATATGCGCGCTTTGTACGTTTATGTTACGCGCACCCAGATGATGTAAAGCGCCTTTCAAATTTTTGGTCATTTGCATAGTTTTTTTACCCTTTTGCAATGTTGAGGAATTAATCTTGTGCCATGAATGACTTTTTTCTGTTTTGACAATGCGGATTTCTTGTCGCCATGTGCAGACGAAATTTCAGTGATAACAGATGCCCCCTGATGGATGAGGTTAGGAGCATACGTATAGCTGAAATCCATCAATGTTTATTTTACTGAGAATGGTGTTGTAAGGGAGAGCAATAATGGGACCGTGTAGAGCAATCCTTTGGAGAAGAAAGGAACCTGTAGAGTCCGACCTTCTACAAGGTGCGTAACAATATATAACTGTGTAAAAATGAGGTGGGCATGCCCCATGCTCGTATGATGTAACTCTGAAAAAAGATGACGGAAATGTTGGTGTAGACAACTGCAGTGCCCTCGGGGGCGGAATGATAAAGGAAGAAGACAATTCTGCAAAGGAACATACTCTGAACCATAGGTAATGGTCATGGAAATAAACAACGACGGTGATGTGGGCATTGGTGGCCCTACCAAGTTTAAAGGTCTTCGGCAATTGATAATAAAAACTGCAATAGTCGCAAAGTAAGACCCACCGCAACATGAGAAAGTGTTGGCGTCAAATGTTATGGGGGTCAACGACAGTAGGGAGCAATGGTGTTTCCTCCTGTGCCATCCAAGATCACTCATTAAATGGTAAATGAGAAGCAAGATACTGTCGCCCTTCTGGAAAAGTGTGTTGATGTTGACAAAAGGAGGACGCGACTCCCAGAAGCAAGGGGCTTCATGGAATCTATTGTGGTGAGGAAGTGGCAGAGGTACATGGATGAAGTCAAGAAGTGTGAAGACTCAAGACTGCCCTTGGTTGGAGAATGCATGAGAAAAACAGTGGCCGCAACCGTGTGACAAGGTCGAGTGTCAGGGGGACGCCAAGACCGAGGATAAGTTGTGCCAGAGGCGGAACAAGGTGAACAAATTGAGAGGGTATGGGTAAGTGATCTGGGTAGTACTCTGAAGATATAGACAATGCCAGTGAGGGTGAATGAGAAGTAATGCTCCAACCAAGGGTGACATGGGTTGCATGTGGCTAAAAAAGGAAAGCAGGTTGCCAACGGTGACGACAAAAGTAAATACTGGGAATAAAAGGCGTTTGTACAATAAATAATGAAAAAATGTGGGAAAGATGTACAAAATACAGAAATGGGTGCCCCAGTGTGAAATGAGTGCCCCAGGGAGGGCAAAACTTTCTGGGAAAACTGATGAAGGGTGGGGGCCCCATTGGCGAGTTTCTGTATGAGGTAGGTGAAATGTAGATAGGTTCGTAGATGGGCAAACTGATGGTGGATAAAATGGTGGGTTCATGATCCTGCGGAGGTGCAGGTAAAAAAGAACATAACCATAAAGCGATGTGCTAGGAGTCTATATGGGAAGCTAGAAAAATGAGGAGAAGAAGTATGTGGTCAATTCGCAACATGATGAAAGACTACCGGGACTTCCATCCCTAAAGGGTAATGAAGAACAGCATGAGTGTCAAAAGTGCAAAGAGGTGCTATGAATGAGACAACTCATGTGGGTAAGAAAACTACCGGGTACCAGTACCAAAAATGCAA
>JZKD02S1993986.1:60074-72382 GCA_000966675.3 Picea glauca | reverse complement strand
AACAATAATATCAATAACTTGATGAACTTTGGGGTTAGACGATAATCTTATAAGCACATTCCTTAATTCGCCTATAACCTTAACACTAGTTCGATCAAGTTGGATGATTTTTAAAGTGGATGGTTCAAATTAATCATTAATCTTCCGACACACATACCATGGCATCACATTGGATGATGCCCCCGAGTCTACCATACAATTGTGCACGTTTCTATTAAAGATTTTAAAAGTTAACAAAAATGGAGGTACATTTCTGCGAGTACTAAGTGTGGAAGCTTGTGGATTTTTACTCGCAGTTTCTAAAGCTAATTTATCTACATTTGTTACATTATTTACATGAAGGCTTCCTTTATCATGAGGATCAGGATTATTCTTAGTGGAAGTCTTATGAGGATCTTTGTTCTGAACAACCTTGTTCAAATTACCATTTTTTCTATTCTCTGTGATATTCTGTAACATTTTTTGTAGAAGAAATGTAAATTTTAATAACTCATAAACATAAATGTTATCCCTTAACTTTTTCAGATATTCAACTAAATCATAATCTAAGTTGGGGTTTACATGACTCTGTTTAGTCTTAGCTAGTTTAGATTGCTTTGGGCGCAAATTCGTAGTGTTTTCGGAAGAAGGTTTGTTTGTTGTCTTACTCCTAGTATTGTAGGGATGAACTGTCTTGAAGTTAGCTTGAAATATGCTATCCAAGAAATGTCCAAAAATGTTCGGAGAAGATTCTTCTTCTTCAACTGTCTCTTGTTCAACAACCTCCTCAGGAATATCAGGAGGCATCAAGTTATCCTGGGCTTCTAGAATTGTTTGAAGGGTGTATTGCAGAATTTCTAGATTAAGACCCTCGGTATTTGGATTAGGGTGGTTGGTGGGAAAAGGTTTATTGAACGGGGGTTTGTAAGGCCCTTTGCTCAAAGAAGCTTCTTCGTCCATCCTTTTCATATCTATAACTTGATTTGGAAATTTTTGAACGACTTTAGTTAGGTTTTCTAAATCCGAGCTTTCAGGTTGTGATTTATTTTGAGCAGGTCTAGGGAGGATTTCGATCTTCTTTTTGGAAGATGAACTAGTTTCTGTATCGTTGCTAGTAGTGTCTTTTAAACTAAGGATGTCTTTTTCAATCTGGCTGGCCTCTTCGAAGGCCTCTAACAACATGGATTTCTTAGATCTTTTAACCCAAATGGATATACTTTGATGCAAGGCTTTAGTATAGTATGCTATGATAAGATTCTCGACAGACATGGAATCCATAGGGATTTGGTTCTTAAGTGTTAAGAATCTTTGATTAAAGTCTTTAATTTTCTCTTTTGGGTTCATTCTTAAGATATAAAGCTCCATGACTAGGACTTCTAGGGACTTATCATCTCCGAATTTTTCCAGAAAGCATGACTCAAAATTTTCCCAAGACACGATGGTATGGGGTTGCTAGGAAAAATACCAGGTAGAGGCATTACCCTCGAAAGTATAGGGAAACAACCTACAGACTACGTCTTCATGATCGACATTACAGAGTCTTATGGCTAACATAAACTTTTTAATGTGATCTTCAATGATCTGTTTAGAGTCAAGGTCAAACTTGGGAAGCCACTTCTCTGGATGTTTGGGTAAGGGATGTTGTGCTCCAAGTACGGCTACAACATCCTAGTCGAGACAATGTCTAGTAGGATTGTTCTAGTTGTCCATTGGTGTAGGTGGTGTGGAAGGCTCATAAGGGGAACAACCTTCGTCAGAAGAGTCTTCTCTCGAAGAACAAGGAGATGATGGATGTGGTGAGGGTGGTATTCCAGATCCTCCTACAACAGGAGTGAGGATTGGATCTGTAGGGTTCAAAGTGAGGTTAGTGCCTCCGAGGTGTTCTCTGATATAAGATAAATCTAAAGGTAGGTCCAAAGGCCGATTTGGTTTCCTCAAATGGGTGAAGGCACTATGTGTTCTTAAGAGAGATTGGTGAACAATCTCTTGTACGTCACCTCCTGTAGGATTTGGGGTTGCTGGTTCAACTGTGATCCGTAGATTGTCGGTTGATGTGGTTGCTATTTGAGGGGGAATGCCATCATTTGAATGACTTCTTGTCACTATAAGTGAGCGGTTGGGTGGTGGAGGAATCTTATAACCGACTCGTGCCATTAATAAATTTCAGGCCCTCCTTCTAGCGCCATTTGTTGACTAGAAAAATTGAACGCTCGCCAACTGGAATAGTGGATCTGGTCCGGGGTTGTCTAAATGACCCAAGTCGTTTGGGATGATCCACCCTGACAGGTTTAGTGGCTCTGTTGGCCGATCTAAGTCCTAGGAAAATGAAATAAAACTAACTAAAGAAACTAATCTAAATGAAAACAACAATTAAAGAAAGTTAATAAACAAATCTGAAATAAATATATACAGTCTATTGTCTATACTATACAACAATAATTCTATGAAATTAAATGTTCAATTATCAACAGAATTAGATCCAACTACAAATGTACAATATTTACAGATTACAGATTTTAAATCGAAAAACCTGAAAAAACCATTTGTGAGTTGTCCTATGACAACAAAGTTATTATTTTTGAATTTTATAATTTTATGAGAAAGAAATAAAATGAAAACAATCTGAGCTGAGCAATTGAAATGATAATCCTAACTATAAATCTGAACTACATATATCTATCTAAACTACTTAAATAACACTAGTAAACTAACCTATAATAACACTTTCCAATTTGTCTCGTGCAAAGTATTTGATTCAGTTGTTCGATGGGAGGAAACCTGCACCAAATTTTCCATAGGCTTCTTGTAAACAAGAAGCAACAGTGCTCTTTGAATACGAATAATAGGACAAACAATACATAAAAGATGACAACAATCTTATAATTTACAAATCAACACATTTAGATAAATCTGTATGCAAATATTTGTACAAAATGATTCATTTAACGAAGAAGATAAACCTTTAATTCATTAAATTGAAACAAAGTAAATGTTGTACTTTTAAAATAAGAGAGATCAGATATGGATAACACATAAACCAAATCACATCAACCTGCAACAAATTACGATAGCTAAAGTAGTCGATAATTGATTGCAAACCGATATGAAGAAAACTTGAAATAAAAGTTTAATATATTGAAATCTAAAGCTGTTACAAGACATCAACTTTCATCCCAGTCTGTATCATTATAAATCCATAGTCTGGTTCTCCAAACAATTGATGATGGGTTCATTAAAAAAAATAACAAGTATTTAAAGACCACAAGGTAAAACATCCCTGTGGAAATTATCAACCACTGTTTACAAAAAATTTGGGAATAATCTCCCAAGTCTCTATTCCTGACTAAAGCTAACAACCTATAACAAAACTATATCACAAAAGTATCTCCTAAACATCCACAGCATATCCAATTGGTCATTGAAATTCATATGCACCTGAAAGTGGACAAGAATAGACAAGTTTATATGATATTTTATTTGTAAAACTAGCAAAAATCTAAATTTTAAGACTAGCCACAGAATCTCTCGATTTTGTAGATGGTCTAATTTGCAAATAAAATCATTTTAAATCCATCCAAAACTAACATAAATATATTCGAACTATTAAACAAATCTTTAATCTTTAAATCAACACAAAGAAAATCGCTCATGCCAGAAGTAACCAAATCTTTATGCCAATTTGAAACAAACAGAAATCGGGTTCAACCGAATGGTAACAGAGATACATGCAATTTGTTCAACACTTGTTATTACCAATTCGGAGCAGACAACATCGTTTTAGACAATTCGAAACAAATGAAATCATTTTCATGAATCAATTTCAATCGACACAAATTGTAACCGATCAAACAAATCATTCATATTCATTTAATACAAACACAATATTTTATGTCGACTCAGAAATTAACAAAATCATTTTTAAATCCAAAACTAACAAAGTTGTTTTCTCAAATCAATAGATTACATTGTATTTATCGAACCAATCTTTGATATTGATGCATTGCATACGTAAAAGACCATGCTAATTAAAGCATACATAATCGTCTCAAAATCAAACCAAAAGAAATGAATCGAACTATCTTAAATTCGACACAATCGATATGCTAATGCAAAATCATATCAATCAAAACATAGTTGTATCCAAGTTTAGCAAACAAATCTTCTATACAGATCGAATGCAACCATAATCCAAGATGAAAATAATCATTCAAAACAAAACATAATCGTTTCCTGATTCTATTCGAACAGAACTAAATGAAAGAAAACCCAATTGGTCATACCAATTCAAACCAATTCACAAAAAAAAATCGATGTTGAAATACATACTTGGGCAGTAAGAAAATGATTCGATCATGATAAATTTGAATTGACAAAGTCCGTTTTTGCCTCGACATTTTTTAAGACAATTGAACCGGTGGTTTTTTGTTTCTTCTCGTTAGCTTGTAGCCTGTCGTTCTCCTTTGACAGCATTGTAACTCATTCCTCTAAAGATTTAATCTTGAATTGCAACAGGGGAACATCAGTGTAATAACGTTCAAGCCAGGAATTGTATTGGATACTTGGTGATTGATCGGGCTTTGGCATCACAGGCAAGGGTTCTTTCAAGTTACCAGGGGTTTCATTGTGAAGCTTGATTCCCGGGTAGTTTGGGTCGTTTTTGAGGCATGAAGTTAAGTTGGAAACATAGTCATAGGGTTCCATAGAGCATAGGCCATGAGAATAGGGGTATTCCTCAGTCAAGAATCATTCAATTTCAGAGTTCGAGTCCTCGCTCAGCACTATTGGCTTCTGGTCAACATTTTACTTGGGTTTGTTCCTAGTACATCTAGATATCCATCGTGCGGTCTTCTTCTCCTTACTGTTGACACTAGTATCACCTTTGCCTTTCTTCCTCACAGGCCTTTTGACGGCCTTATTATTGTCTTTAGTACATGGGTCGGCCATGGTATCGAGTAGGTCAAGGTTGGGGCAATCCGAGGGTTTGCAGGGGGTAGAAGGATATGAAGTGGCACGGCTGGTCCAAACAGAGTTTCAGTAACCACAAACTTGTCCACTTGGATAGACTCGGGAGTGGCAAAGCCATTCCTTGATAGGAAGTCTTGCCAACAGTCACCACTAAGGCTTAAATGATGAACGATAATGACTTTAATCAAGCCGTGATGGACAATTTTTCTATCATCCTTCTCACGCTTGAATCTTTTGGACATCTTGTATAGACTACGTAAAAGACAATGTGGCATATTCAGAGGGTAGCCTATAAAATTCATCAATAACCAAAGATGATACAGAAATACCAAGCCATAACGACCTTCGCAGGTCATAAAATTCTTAACAATTTCCAAAATATCATGCCACTTGGGTTTGTGGGTAGTGATAGGCATACCTCTATCACAACTAACAATATTTCTTGATGTGAATAGGAGTGTCCATGACACCTCATCTACTTTGGAATTTTTAAACCACCTTTGCCCTGTAGCTGGTAGTCCTGTAGTTGAGCTTAGGAATTCCTCATTTATCTCGAGTTGTATGTCTTCGACCTTAGCCCTGAATCCGTTGAAGGTGAGGGCGAACTGTTGGGCAACCAAAAGGTTGAAACCCTCAAATATTTGGATAAACACCAGCCAACCACTATTTTCCAAATCTTGACGAGCATTGTTGAACAACAGGAGTGTTTGGCTACCATTTGTCTCTATGCGCACCACAGGTGCCATAGATGGGAGCACATAGTGATCCAGGTGAATGGGAAAGGGTTTGGACAGGGTATTCACAGGATCGAATAGCTCATAGACTTCCCTAAAACCAACCGAGTTAACCCGGGATAGAAGGTGGGAATTAATGCAAAAGTGTGCGGGGGTGGTGGAATGAAATCAACCCATGCAAAATAGTCATATCCAACTGTACAATCGATGGCATATATGGTGATTCAAATTTCTATTTCAATGTCAATAAAACAACCATTGAAAACTATGATGAGTCAACCCACGTGTTTGCACAAGCATTAGTATTTGCGTGGTTTTAAAATCAAAACAATGTTTCGAATATAGCACCAAGGATTCAATGATAAAACGTATGCTTTGTATGAAACCATTGAATTAAGGGTCTAATCACCATGTTAATGTGTTGATAGGAAACCATTGGATTTGATCAAAATAAATCAAACCACCATTGAATGGAGGACTGAATCACACTTATTAGAATACTATCACAGTCTCATAAAAATGAAATCATATTAACAACAAAAAAATGTCAAATGAGTAAGGTTTTGGTGTCTTGTCAGTTGTGTGAACATAAATGAATTAGAAATGCAATGAACACATAGAAAAGAGTGACCATAATAATCCAATGACAATTTTAATGCCATTGACGTGACTTTGAAATCAAAGTTTCCATGCTTGCAGTCGTGAAAATGAGAACAAAGGCAGGTGTGCAAATGCAAAAAATAATAGTGTTGTTTTATTCCAAAGATTGCGATTTAAAATCAAGGGTTCCAAAACACTTGGGTAGGCAGCTTATTAGGATAGGATAAAAATGTGAAATGGTTTCCAACAGGGACTCAGTAGTCCATTTTACTTCATTTCCCTTTCTAAGCATGAGTGTGATATGCTTCAACAATTCGACAAAATTTGAAACAAATCTTCTCAGAAAATGAATTTTTCCTAGGAAGGATTGAACTTATATTTTGGATCTGGGAAGTGAAAAATTTTGAATAGCTTCCACCCTGCTTGAGTCATTCCTGACCCCTTGAGTTCATACGATATGTCCCAACAATTTCCCCTCCTTAATGGCGAATAAAGATTTTTTAGGATTTAGGGAGAGACCAAACCGTCTGCATTTCAAGAAGACATTTCTTACATGTTGACATTGCTCTTTATTAGGTCTGGAAAACATAGTTATGTCATCCAGATAAATGACCACAAATTTATATTTTTCCCCAATGAAGGCTATGTCCATGGCTCACTGAAAGGTTTCCCCTATGTTCATCAATCCAAAGGGAATTTTGGCATACATAAATGTGCCCCAAGGGGTGGCGAAGGTTGTATTTTATTTTTCTTCAGGCAGGATGAAGATTTGATTGTAGACAGAAAATCCATCAATCATGAAAATCTTGGATGCACCTGTCACCCTTTGCATTATGTATTCCATCTTTGGCAAAGGGTAGTTTTCCTTCATTGAGCTCCTGTTCAGGTTTCTGAAATCGACACAAAGTTTGATTTCTCCATTCTTTTTCCTCACCGGGACCAAGTTGGTCACCCATTCAAAATATCTTAAGGGGACAATGATTTGGGCATCCAACATCTTATTTACCTCCCTTTCCATAATAGGCAACAACATATGATTTATTTGTCTTAATTTCTACCTAAATGGCTTGGCCTTCTCTTTCAATGGGATCTTGTGCTCAATGACACTAGTGTCATATGTCCCGAGGTCTTCATATGTCCAAGCAAACACATTGGCAAATTATTTTAATAACTCAATATATTCATCCCTCTGCTCTCCTGACAGACTACTTGATAATTTGGCAAATCTTGGATCCTTCTTTGTGCCAATGTTGCACTCAGCCATATCATTTATGTCAAAACTCCTGAGATTTTACCCTTTACTACCACATCATTTTTGTTAGAAATCCTTTCCAAAGGAGCTAGTCCCTTTGGGATGTGATTGTTGGGTAGATGGACAATCTGATGATCAACAATTGTTTTCAAGAAAACATCAGGATCAGGCTCTATTTCAGAGTCAGGATCTTGATCAATGTGCAATACAGAAAACTCCTCAAGAGTTTCCAGGAATCTTTTGATTTCAAGATCATCCTCAAACACTCTCCAATGCTTTACATTTTAAGGTATAGAGGGTCTATATTTCACTTCTACATCATACCTGGGTTTAGGTGGCAGAGGGACTTTGAAATTGCTTGTTGAAAGAACCAGAGAATCGAACATGACATTCTTTTCCCTTGGAATAAATGAAATGTTGAAAGCCGAGAAAAAACTGTCAATGAGGTCCCATACTTCATTTCTGTAACTTCTGAGCTGAGGGTGTTTGGCCTAATATATATTTATGATATGTTGGACAATCAACTCAACATATCCAAACACTGATATCTCTTCAATTCCCATGTCCTTTGTAACCCTCGAACCCAAAATGAGAGCTTCATACTCTACCACATTATTGGTAATTTCAAACTCTAATTTGTATGATAGAGATATGGTTTCCTGAGTAGGGGAAACAAAAACTACTCTAGCATCAACACCTTCTCTAGAAGAAGCTCCATCAAAGAACATTTTCCAAACAAAGGTAGTTTGAGGGGAATCTTCCCAGAGAGTAATGGACTTTCTGATCTCAAGAGGAGGTTCAGGGGCATCAGTGAGCTGCAATAAGCTAGATCCCAAATCAATATCAAGGGAAAAGATAGGATGATTGGTGGGGTCTAGTTCATCACTGATAATGTAGGCCAACTGAGCTTCTATGTATAGTCTTCTATGCTCCCCTCCAAACATAGGAATGGTAGCATATGTGTGGTCCATATGCAAGGTTCCCCAATTTCTTTTTATCCAAGATCTTGAAAAGAGCATGAAAAACTTGAGAGGAACATTTTCCACCATGATATCCATGACCACACTCTTCATGGGAAGATGGAACAAGGTCACAACTAGATATTTTATGAATCCAAGAAATTTCACTCTCCTTGAATCAAAATAATACAAATCATGATAAGATTTTGTGATTTCTAATCTGAGTTCTTCCATGACAGTTTTGGGCATGGGATTATGACATGCCCCTAAGTCCATCAAACAAATATGCAACACCTTATCATGTATGTTTAGTTATGTGTATAAGGGAGGGGATGCATCATATCTATCTTCTACCATAACACTTAATATGACTGTTGGATTTTTGTCTTGGATATTTACTGAGTCTGTGGAATGACAAGATGGTTCAGCCTGCAACAACTTAGAGAATGACCTTTTGAAGTATTCGTGCTTGACTAGCTCTAAAATGGGGACATGGATTCTAATCTTCTTAATTTCATGCTCAAATATAAAGGAGGAAGGGGGCTTCAAAATCTCTCTTAACTCTAAGACAAGGTATTTGGCTATTGGTGGAAGATTCTGACCTTTCTTTTCTTTGTTGTTGTTTGTTGCATTCTTAGTAGGATTCTCTGCTCTGGAGGGATGATTAGAGATTCAAGACTTCCCTTCCTTCTTCTTAGACCTGAGGTTGTATTTATTTGGACTATTACTGGTCTTCTCCCCCTTTCTTAGCTCATTTATTTGACTTCTCATGAGGGACTCCTTGTAGGCATATTGAGTTAAATGGGGAAAATAGGAGGTGTCTCCAATACAAGGAATTTCAGGGTCAAGCTCCTCTTCTTTCCTCTCCTCATCAATAACAAGGTTGTTTTGAAAGGGGGTTTGAATTTTTTGATCATTCCCGTCTCTGTCCCTTTATTCCCTTGGAATAATCTGAGGAGCATGGTTATTTGGCCTCCTAAAGTTTCCTCTACTATCAACATTTGGGACATTCTTGTAAACTTGCTTCCCCTCAAATTTCATCTTCTCCATTTCTGTAGAGAGGGATTTCACCATATTGGTCAATTCATCCACTTAAGGATGGGGTGTATAAGAACTAGAGGTCGAGGCCTCATATATCCCTCTTCCTCTGTCTTTGTCAGCTTTGGTCCTAAGGCTTTCAACTGCCAATACATTGGATTCTACTTCCAAGGCTGCATATTGCATATGATCTAGGGAAGTAGCTCCTATTTATCTGAGCAAGAGGCAAAAGTAAAGGTCAAAAGCACTAGTATAAGTGATTTTGGCAGAGGCTTCATTAGGATTAATCTCAGAAGGGATTTTATTGTACATCTTGTTGAATCTTTTTGAGAAATCAAAGACAGATTCTTCCTCTTTCCTCTTTAGGGATCCAAACTCTGTGATATAATACATAAAGTATTTTTATCCCCCCATTGTCTCAAGAAGGCATCATTTAGAGCCTCAATCCCAACAATGGATCCAGGGGTCAAACCTCTGAATCACTTTCTAACCTCACCATCAAGGCTCTAGACAAAGAATCTCATCCAAACATCTTCATTTTCAATATTTAGATTATCTGTATAACTGTAGAAGGCAACAAGGTTCTCTTCAACAATTATGTCTTATTCTCTAGTGAACTTGGGCATATACTTCAGGTATTCTCTAGCAGGGAGAGTGCTCATTGGCTTAGGTAAGACCGGGGGGGAATATCTTGCAGCCACTATGGAATCCAATCCTATTTCTAGGGGGATTAGCCCATGCCATAGGGATGATAGGTGGAGGAGAACTAGGAGGGGAGGGGGTTTGAACAGGGGAGAACAGAATTGAGCTTCGAACAGTAAAGGGAAACAACAGAGGATTCAGAGAAAAGGCTATAGGGCTTGGGGGAAAAGATATTTACATCTCTATGGTAGCAACAACAGTAATAGGAGGAGGGGTGGTAAAGCCTGGGCTAGGAAAATCTTGTGAGGTCCTGGGTCTAAAGTGTGGTATAATTTTAGGGGAGAGTGGAGTGATAAGTATTTCTCCCTCCAATCTGAGACCAGGAGGGGAAAACTCAACAAGAACACTCCCAAAATTTAAAGTTCATGGAACTCCAACAAAAGGTATAACAAAAGGATGAAAAGAAAAAATTGGAGTTCCTATAGGTTAATGACAATCATCAGAAATACCTAGTTTAGCAGTAGAAGTACCTTGATGAAGGGCCTTTCCCTTTATGATAATTTTCTTTGGGTCAACTTCAGGTGTTTCCAAAGGTAGTTGTGGAGTATACCTCGTGTGTCTACCTCTGGAAGCCACAACTCAAAAAGTGGAGTCGTCAATAGATCCACATCAATGGAGTCACCAGAGTGGATTCGATAGGTGCACAATTGTAATATTGATGTATTAGGTTTCGATGCACCTTCATAATCAGTAAGCTTTGTTATCCAATCCTAGGAAAAGTCTTCAATTTGTCCCTGACAATGGCGCCAGAAATGTTAGCACCAGAAGTCACCTTTGGATTTTTGTAGAGGTAAGCCTGATACCTATCAGTTTTATGTCACAATGAATAGTTTAAAGGTGGTCTAATGGATGCAGACTTTGGATGGTATCATTCTAACTCATAAAAATACATTGGCACGCATAGGCAAGAGAGGTCTTGATATAACTTTAGCCGGTAATTTGCAGTATAGTGGCGAGTAGGGGGAAGAGTTTAAGGAGAATGAAATGGTATGCTATGGACATCCGGTCTTCCAGCATCCTACTGGAGAAAATCTTAAGATATAATATCCTCTTAAATCTGAAAACTTCAAGAAACTAAAATGTTGCAATAATACTACAATCAAACCTTCATTATATTACAATCACACCACTCGAATGGATCATCCATGCCGAGTTTCAGAATCATAGGCAAAATAAATGAGAAAGAAATTGACTGCCATTAAACAAGAATTCTCAAGTGATAATACACAACCAGAGAACCAGAGGCCTCATCAAAACTTTATAATCGAGAGCTTAGATCTACCATTGACACTAACAAAATATGAGAACGAATCCTAAATACTCAGATCCAAAACTGCAGAAGTGAGTTTGAGTCATCGCATTGAAGGTGTTACGTCTACATGCCTCCTGGAAGAATGTGTGTGTAGTCTCTAGTCAAACGCGAACTCTACCAGATGAAATCGTGCTTCATAACAGGCCTGTGGCTGAGTGGACTAACTGACGGTCCTTTCCTAGGATTTCCATTTATGGTGGAAACAATTTTTGGCCACCATCACCTATTTTAATAACTGCTTCCTCGGGATCAGAGAGTTCCAAGTCAACTCTGCATCTAAAGGACGTGGAATTTTTCCCTTGGTTGTCTACTACTTCATTGGACTACTACAAGGGGTCCCATTAGCAGGCGTGGACGAGGATCTAGCAGGGATGATGGCATGATCGACGTGGAGGTGAGATGAGAGACAACCACGTGGGAAGACGTGGCAGATGGAAGGTGACTGGGAAAGTGTGGGTGGAGAAAAATGTGAGTATTACGTTGGGACATGACAGAGGTGAAGTGGAATGAGGTGATGATGTAGGGGTAGAGGAAAGGCCACAAAAGTAGGTGGGATGGGAACTATCTTCCTAGATGGAGGTCAGTAGCAGAACACCTGGAAGGAGATGATAGGTGGGAGTGATAAGGGGATGTGACCCGAAGGTGAGTGGAGGATAGGTATGCCACAATGAGACGAGGAGGTAGAGTAGGCAATGTGATGGGTGGAAGGTGACTTGGAGACAAAAGGAGGAAAATCAGTAAGGGAGAGTGGTAAGTGGGATATTTCA
>JZKD02S1993986.1:41822-60015 GCA_000966675.3 Picea glauca | reverse complement strand
TGTGCCACAATAATGGGGGGGGGCAGTGGAGAAACCACTTATTCGACCCCCCCCCTCACTCGTTAAAGGAATAATGTCGGGTGGGCTCTAGTATGGACTAGACACCATAGATCTGGGTGTGCAGATATCAGCTACGCAAATATACGTGTCGTTTAGCACAAACGTGCCAAGTCCCAAAAGCTTAGGATAACACAATTTTGTGGGGTTTTTCCCCCTTTTCTTCCTTTATTTCACCAAGGGGCAAACCTTTTAGGAAAAACACCCCTTTACAAATTAATTTGATAACATCACCCTTTACACACATTCACTTTTCTAGTCAAAAACCATAGGGGATCTATAAAATCCATGTCATTCCAAATGCTTGCAAAATCTTCCTCCTATTATGGGAGAAGTCCCTAGTCTTTCCAACTCACCAGATCAACCATATGACACCCCCGTGAGTGATATTATTTTTGGATCATATTTAATTGGTTCCACTTTGCTTGGGTCCAATTCTGAAGGCCATCCATCCACTAGTTCTCCTTCACAAGGTGACATATGACAAACTTCTTCTCAAGGGAGAAGTACAACCCCACCAAATCCCTCTCAAGGGACAGGTCCACCACCTGCTCACACGATGGATGGAAATAATCCTCCACCAAATCTCCCTATGCCATACTTGGCATCCCTTAACATTCCTGATTTAACCAAACTCATGAATGATCCCATTTTTCATGATCCCACATGGCCCAATATGCCTACCAAACTACCTTTAAGTATTCCAAAGTTTGAATGGAAAACAAGAAATGATCCCACCAACCATGTTATGACCTTACACTTATGGTGCTATTCAAACATCATCATGGCTGATTCTATTTACTTAAGGTTGTTTCAATGCACTCTCACTGGTTCCTTGACCAAATGGTATGTGGACAAAAAATCAGGGTCCCATGTGACCTTTGAATCATTGGCTAAATCATTTTTGTCCTTCTTCCAGCTACAAGTTCTCCATGATACCAACTTATAATTCCTCTTAGATTTCAAACAAACTACTACTATCCATATAACCTATTAGGTAGCTAGAGAGGTAGTAGTGGGGGCCCAAAGGGCCCATAGTGATAATAGTAGAGGTCATTCAATGTAAGGTGGACTAGGTCCACTATCTTATTAAATAAGGTCCACTATGGTAGTTATATATAAAAAAAGGGTAGTTAGATATAATAAATGTAAGAGGACGTCTTAGAAGGTTCTACTTCTAGAAGATTCCTCCTCTAGAATGTTCTTAAGTGATGGTAGCACTATATAAAGAGGTTTAAGAAATGTAATGGGATATGAAGAGAAATATTGTATTTGGAGATGAAGCTCATTAGGAGGATGACACCTTGAAGATCCAAGTGAACATGAGAGGATCCCTTCCATAATAGGATCCATTGTATGGTGTTTCCCTACCTCAAGGGTTTGATAGTAATAAAAAAGATTTTGCATATTGTTCTTGTATATCTATTGTGGTTATTCTGTATTCAATATTTGGTTCTTAACATATCTAATCAAATCAAAAAATGGAATTGACATCGTAGTTTTGGTAAAGAGGAAACCACCAAAAAACAATGTCTTGATTGGTTTCTCAAATCACTTGTATATGTTATTGTCAAGGATGTAGCATCCACCTTCCCTCAGATAGAGGAGGAGAATAATCGACAAGGCTCAACAGTTTGAAACCATCTATGCTCAATCAGGTTACTTATAAACAGTTTTTCCTGATGCACCTAGACCCACACCATCTGGCTAGGACAAACCTGGGATGTCCCACACTACGGATGGGTTGAATGGTTCCATAACGTACCAGCAACCTTATAACCAACTGCCACCTATTTCTGGTGCAAATCAATATCCACAACCATATAGAGGGCCATCTTATTACCCCCACCCCCTTACCAACGACCCTATCCTATTTCTTCCCCCCCAACCATTGGTGGGCCCTCACTGGTACCCATGATGCATTTGACCTCTCAACCAAGTTCGGGTACATCTTCTACCTAATCATATAACCTGGGAGTGAAATCCCTTTACCTTCCTATGTTCCCTATGGATCGTTGCCACAAAACAATCCATATTTTCTGTTTCCTGTTCCTCCAAAACCATTTTCTCCTCCACATGGACACCCACATGTCAACGTTAATTTTGTTCATCCATCTCCCATTCAACAACTTCAGAATTTTGAACATTTGAATATGGAAAATCTGTCCCATCAGCCAAATAATTCCAAGAAGAAAGGGAAAACCAAAACATCAATAACTTGGGACCAGGAGGAAATAAGCCCCAACAAAACCATTCCACTTGGGGCAACCAGAATCAAGGCAACCAAAACCCCCAAGAGGACAATAATAACAGAGGACTGGGGAAGAACAACAATAATATTCATATTAACTTCCCTTGCACTCTTTGTGGTGAGTCTAGACATTATACACACTATTGCCCCCAAATTTATGAATTCAAATGGATGAAAGACTCCATGAATGCACAACTCTTTGTAGCGTCACCTGACCCTCAGTAGGCCCCACAACAATACTTGCAACAACCACCTCTGGTTGTTTTTCAAAACCCTATTCCACACCAAGGTCTGATGAATAGCCAACAAGAGGTACACCCTTCCCCAAACCAAATGGGGAAGTTGTTATCGGATAAATCATTAAGTGAAAACACAAACAAATCTCCCTAGTTTAACCTTGAATTTAGAACAAAACAAGAAAAAATATAAAACTTCCCCATGTTTTAATCATCAAGCATACTAATTAACAAGAGATAAATATCATACTTTTTAAATGTCGTTTGTCCTTGCTAGTGTCATCCTCACTCCATTCCAAGTCTTATGGGATGTTGAACCTATAAAAAGACAGAAGCCAATGAAGTGAAAGAAACAATGTATACTCAACAAAACCTATGTATGTGATCAAGGAGTCATACAATAAAATAAGAACAATTTTATGGGAAATAAATATATTGTTGTCTTAGAAATATGAAAAGGAGAATACAACTGATTCCTTGATGTTTTAATATCCCTTCCAATCGTTCCTTTATTCCCACACACTTCTTCTCCACAGATTCTGAGACTGTATATTTGAAAGTCATTCACAATCTATCTTGAAAAAAACAAGCTTAAAGCCAACATAGGCCCAAAAAATCCAAGCTATAAAAATTACTCAAATCCAATCAAGCTAAATTTCCTCAGCTACCAAGATAACTTTCCCAATGATAAATCCCCTCCTTTTATAATATGAAAATGAGACTAACTCACCCTCGAAACTTCTATTCTAGAAGGATCGAGAATCTTCTCTTTTTTCTTCGTACAAAAAATCATTGCACCTTTAATACTGAGCAGAGTGCGACGACATTTCAGGACAGTGTGGTGCATCCTATGAAGATCCTATATCATTGCACCCTTAACATTGAACATAGTGAGACGATCCCTCTTTATAAGGGTTTTAGAAAGGAAAAGATCATTTTCATCTTTCTGAGAAAATACATCTTCATTCTTCCTCAGGGATTAAGGAAATTAATCCTTCTAAAGATAAAGGATAGGTTTACATAATTAACAGTGATAGGGGTGATGAAAACAATTTGTAACAATAGTATCAAAATCCAAGTCCCATTCAACATAGAAATCTGTCCGATCACAACATCCTCCTTACCAGCGAAGAAGAAATTATTTTTCAAACATGCGGTCGCCAGTTTGGCGTTCCCCCTGAATCTAACCCAACCACTTTGAAAGTCGCTCCAATTATATTCGGACAACCCTTGATGATTCCACGCCCTAACCCTGAACCAAAAAATTGCATTGCTTGCATTCCATTATGATGAAATGTCAATAACCCTCATTCTAGGGAATCCCATAACTACAGTCTGATCGATGACTTAGCTCAGTCTTCTATAGCCATGTCTATATTGGAGGTCCTCCAAACCTATCCAACTTAGTGGAAATACTTGCTTTCCACCTTGGGGGAAACTAACCCAGTTGATACTAGACTCACCACCTTTGATCTAGATAGAGGAGAACCACGCCTCCCCACCTTGGTATATTTCCAGATACCAGTTTTTACACATCAAAATTACTCAACTAGATAAGTGTCGCATGTTCCTCTCAATTGTCGTAAGTGTCGCATCTTCCTTACAAATTTTGCAAGTGCCGCAAGTTGGTTACAAGTGTCACAAATGATGTTCGAACAAACTTCCATGTTGACGACAATAAGGAGACACTTAGAACATCTCATATGCTTGATTTGAAAAAGGAGAACTGGTTTACTGAAGTCAAATAACTCTTAACACCTGAAGAGAGCTCTGAAACAAAGGTTCTGAGAGGGAGTGCTCCCCTATATCAGCTCTAGGAGCATTGGCACTCCCCTACAAGGCTTCAGGGAGTGTTATAACACTCCCCTTCCCCCTCTGAAGGAGAGATACTCATATTGAAAGCGTTGGCGCTCCCGTCAATCTTACCAGAGAGCGCTACAGTGCTCTGATGCCCCTTCTAAGGGAGTGCTGCCTAATCTGAGGCAGTAGTTGGCCCGTTGAGGATAATAAGGGGAGGATCTTTCGATATTAGGAGGCAGTTGTGCTTGAATTCTTGTTTTCATCAAGAGATCCCTAATCTAAGGAGGAATTTCCCAACTTGTTCTAAAGATAACTCAAGAGGTTAATCTCCTCTTAACCTATATAAGCAGGCTCTATGATGGTAGAAAGGGGGAAGAACTGCTAGTATGAAACTTATGATCTTGGAGAAAACACACAGTCAGACAAAGGAGAATGATTAGTGAATATGTTTTTGTCCAGGTCGTGGATCTTTCAGGCGAGGGTTAGATGAAGAGGACTCGACGAAGTTGTCACATTCGCATCTACGATTGTAAGTACTGTTGTCGTTATTCTCATCAATATGACACGCTTGGCCTATTTCTTTCTAGTTTGTGTATAATGTCACATGAACTTACATTAATTGATAGATTTGTTTTCAAGCTAATATCAATAGAGTAGGAAGTGGTCGTATCTTGTTTGTCTGCAGAACTCAGTGAGGAGCAAAGGATTGGAGCACAACTCAGAGTGTGCAGGGACAAACGTTGATAAAAGGTACTTCTGTCATCATTCCTTCTCATGTGTTAGCTTAGATAGATTTGAAAGGAATTCAGTGTCCACATTAAGCATTTTCTGTCTAGAGTTAGGGTCAAGCTCTTAGAGGTGATCTACCTATCCGCAGGGATATTTTCCTACAACACCAGTTAAGATCTGAAACATCACAGTACATCGATGTATCATTAATGAAGGTGCATACACATGCATCATGTCCAAAGTAGTCTGGCATAAACTTGTCTCCCTGAGCTAGTACCATATTCCATCACCCTACAAGCTTATGATGGTTTACCCTCTTCCCTTGAAGGGCTCTTCCAAAATGACCCCGTCAAACTTAAGGGAAAATCCATCCTAATTGACATTGAAGTGATTGACGCCCCACTTGACTACAATATCTTGTTCAGATGTAGTTTCATGTACGCTATGAAGGCGGTGGCCTATTTTGTATTTTGAATGATGATGTTCCCCCACAACAGGAAGATCGTCACCATCGACCAAATCACACATTAAGAGCCAAATCATTCCACCAAAATCAATAACATTCTTCCCATTGTCTGCACTATTTCAGACAATTATTCAGTCATCGACATGAGTCCTGACATTTTCAAGGACCCTTATTTGTTGGGGGCATATCATGGAGTGCCTCCCCTCCTACACCCTTCAACAGAAGTCTGTGTAATATATTCTAATGGACCCGATAGTGAATACACTATTCCTCCCACTTAGGCCACTCCTCACCTCAATTGTTCACCAATTAAATAACCATTCCCTCAAGGATCCCTTGAGAACCCCACTACACCATGTATCCTTTTTTTGACCCCCCTTCCAGGGGAAAATCCTAGTTTGGGAGACATTCCCCCAAGCCATTACCCAAATTCCCTTCTTCTACCCCCCACCTGGATTCCAAGAATTCCAGGTAGCTGCAACCCTTATGCTTCCTAACATGGTGCTTGCTATCCCTGTATGGTATCTACATCCACCTTTGATGTTTCCTTAGCCATATCTCTCTCATCATATAAATGGAATACCAATGCATATTCCAGTACAAGCTCCTTCCACACCACCATCTCCCCCCACTGTTGGCACCATTGTCCCTACTAGGGGAAGACAAAAAAATAATGATCCTACAACTCCACTTCCTCCCCAAGTTCAACCTCCTTGTGCACTATGCAAAAGAGATGGGAACCCCACTAATATATGCCCTACTATTCTTGAGCTACGCAATCTGATCCAACTCCTCAGATCAACCACATTGCTCACCACTCCACCAAGTACGTCCACTGCTACTCCAGAGTCCTCCACTGCAGGAAATAAAGGGTTGTAAACCAAATTCGCTTGCACCATATGCTCATAATATGGTCATTACACTCATCATTTACCATCTCTACCTCACTTTCACCAAACCTTAGCCACAATATGCCGAATGTCTCGGCCAGAGCCTACTCGACCACCTTGTACTGAGGCTCACATTATGGATATTTGATACATTTCATCGTCAGTCCCTCTGTGAATGAGGCACTCTCCACAATATCGGGACACCCACCTTATGTCCAATGGTCCCTCACACCATCTACATGATATCCCATCCGCGTCCTCACCACTAGAGGCCAACCACTCTTTGAAAGTCCCCTCTATCACCTCCCATGACCCCCTATATTGTCACATCTTCCATTGTAATGAAGATATCCTAGAGGAACTCACTACCCCTATTCCCCATGGAATTAACTCCATCATCGAGCCCTTTTTATTTCACAGGAAGCCTTTCATCCTCCTACCCAAACCTCCATATGCGTAATAAAAACCAATGATTTTATTCCCTCAGGGCATATAGACTATTTCAATAACCCTGTCCCTGCCTCAGATTCTTTTGAACAAGGAAACATGGCCAACATTTTCCCCACCGTCAAAATCAACATTTCCATTAAATCGTGAATCATAGAAGAAATCACCATTGGCGTTGCATGCTCCCCTGAAGAACTCACATCTTTCAAAGCTCTCTTTCAAGAATATCAAGATATTTTTCCTGGTCATATATAGAGATTCCCAGACTTGATCCATATATAATTGAACATCACATCGAGACTTGGCCAGATATTGCCCCAGTTTTTCAAAAACAATGACCCCTTCACCCATCCAAATTTGCAGCTATCAAAGACGAAATTGAAAAGTTACGCTCTGCAGAGTTCATTTACCCCATTGCCTACACTTTGTGGGTATCAAAACTTGTCCCTGTTATAAAAAAAGAGGGCACTATTCGAATTTTCATAGACTTTTGTGATCTACACCATGCTTGTCCCAAAGACAAATTTCCAGCCCCATTCATTGACCAAATTATTGATGACTGTGTCATCCATGATGCACTGTCCTTTATGGATGGGTTCTCCATCTACAATCAAATCCAAATACATCCAACCGATCAATATAAAACTGCTTTTACTACCCCTTGGGGTACCTTTGCTTATCATGTCATGCCTTTTGGACTCAAGAACACCGGTGATACGTTTCAATGGGACATGACCTATGTTTTCCATGATATTTCTCGCATCATCCTTGCTTATTTAAACAACCTTACTACTCGATCCAAAATGCGAACTCAAAATTTAGACTACTTACACATTATTTTCCAATGGTGTCACCCATATAATATCTTCTTGAACCCCCTCAAGTGCGTATTTTTTGTCACTGTCAAACACCTCCTTGGGTTCATTGTTTCCCAACACAACATCATAGTGGACCCCCTCAAGGTCCAAGCTATCATGAAAATTCCCCTACCAAGGAATTTACACCAACTGCAAAGTTTTCTAGTTAAAGCCAATGTTTTACGTCCCTTTGTCCTAGACTATGCCGCTCATGCACATGGTATCCTCATGCTCATGTTCAAAATTACTAGATAGTAGTTATATGTTATTTATCATTAGATATTGTTCACATCAAGTATTTGGTTTTCATGTATGCAGGTCCTTCGTTTCTCTTCATGGTGCTTTCATTCTAATGGTTTCATGTTACGTCAATTTGAATTTGCTCGATATGTACAATTGCGACCTTATAATGCAATTACATTCTCTACTCCAATTGTTGTCTTTGTTCCTGTATCTTTGATCTATCCATTGGGCCAGTCCGATTGTTTTTCACACCTAGCTTTGGTGTAGCAGCTATTTTCCAGTTTATCCTCTTCTTTCAAGGTTTTCATAATTGGACCTTTAATCCATTTCATATGATGGGAGTAGTTGGAGTATTAGGTGTTTCCCTTCTATGTGCTATTCATGGTGCTACTGTGGAAAATACTTTATTTGAATATGGTTATGGTACAAATAAGTTATGTGCTTTTAACCCAACTCAATCTGAAGAGACTTATTCCATGGTCACTACTAACCTCTTCTGGACCTAATCATTACAATGACACAACCCCTTCAAGTATATTTTTGACACTGACATGTAATTATTCCCTCTATAAATCAATTGCATCTCCTAGTCACACCCTCTGAAATTTAACTTTAGGGTCCTTACATCCATATTTGTATTACCTTCACAGAGCGCTATAATGCTCCTTGCCTTTGGCAACAGAGCGCCAACCCTCTTTGGCCCAAAAAACCTTCCAGAATTGCCTTTTCTGGGTTTTTCCACTGTGTCTCCTCTGCTGAGTAACCTTCTGAGTCAATGTTTCTTCCCTTTCATCTTTGACATCTGTCTTTTGCTTGAAGAATAAACATCTTACTAGTTGAACTTTGTAGCCTTCTTCACTATTGTTATTGAGTTTTTCTGTTGATTAGAGTCCAAGACTCATGCATTGTCTTTTTCTCTGTTTAACTGAGTAAAAAACCTTGGTGAAGGTCAACAAAGGCCTACAGACCTCTTCATCTTGATTTTAGTCAAGATCATTGTTCTTCAACTTTTTTCTTTTGGGTGTGAAATTTGTTTTCTCTTTGATTGTTTCTTTTCTTTCGCTTTTCATTTTGATTGCAATGTAAGAGTGTATTGTTTGTATGACTTTTGCTTGTGCTAGTTTGATTTTCATTCATACAAAAAGATAATTAGCAAGACGAGCATTGTGTTGAACCAATCATTATTCATATGCAAACAATAAAAGGCATCTTCATGATTGATTGTGAATATTAGAAGGCATCTAAAAAGTTTTAGCATCACATCAGGATTTGATTGAGAATTGTTTGAGGACACTCTGTATTTGTGCTTGTTAGTGAAAAGAACTTTCTCTCTCCCTTAGATAGATGTTCATCGAAAGGAAATGATTTCTTATCATATTTGATGCATTCTTTGGGTATGAGTCATAATTCCATTTGTTTCACTTACATGCACCTCTTTGCGTAAAGAACAGCCATAAAATCAACGCTAATTAAAAATTATTTAGAACTTTTTCTTTTCTAGGATCCTCCACCAACAGTAGACTAGGCTTAGTACTTTGGATTAGGCTGTGATCATAACTCTCCAAAGTTTCCAAAACAAACAGTAGCATCCTGAGTTAGGGAGAGTAAAATCCAATCATCGTATAAGTCTGCCTGGGATCCCCCTCTCACACAGGGGTTACGCACGAGGTCGCATTCGGGTAAGCTACAGGGACTAACCCTCTGTGGTTTAACTGATTGTGGTGGTCAGATCGTATTATGGGGGTCACTTCAAGGTAAATCCGCAATTACTACATGGAATCCTTTTAGTTGATTTCGAGCTCGATACCCTACCCGTACGTTCGGATCGGACTGTCGAATGTTCATTCCCAGGTGATGACTGTGAATTGGTAACCTTAGTGGCCATAATATTTAGGGTCTTACACAAGGTGAAAATGACAGGAAGTCTCACTATACCTGGAGCAGACATTGGTCAAACTCACTCAGGCTCCTTGGAGGGTAAATCCACAATTACTGTGTGGAATCTTGCACCAATGCGTAAGTCCGTTAAGTAGGTCGCCATTGTAACTGTTCCACCCTATCCCCTCCCCTTCTGGACTTGATCACACGACGTTGGATTTCATCACCAACTAGTACGGTCATCAAAAGAAGGTCATGTTTTCTTGGTTGTGATTCTTAGATTTTTTAGCGTGTGTTGTTTCTTTTCATTAGTTGGCCATAGATTTCTTTCGCCGACTCTTATTCTCCAATATCGACCCTCCATGACGCTCGGGGAGGATACAGGGACTTCCTCCAGAAAATATGGAAGGAAACACCTCTTTACCCCCTCATTTTACGGAGCAATCTCCTCAATAGAGTGAGGTTCAAAACACTACAACTTCCAAGGAAGAAGTTCCCATTCCTTTGGAGAATTTTTGAATTGTTTCAGAATCTTCAGAAGCTTACCACCAGAGGGATACGAACGATAGATCCTCCACCTGAATTCCACTGGAGAATTTGTTGTCATCAATCCTTTTGAAATTCCGGCTGGGCCTTCTCAAAACCCTTTAGCCAATGACCCTTTTTGGACCGCAGACGTTGTTCGAATTCCACCACGCTTATTGTGAGATCTTTATGGAATAGGGGAAGGTACCGATGCAACGTTTTCCTACACTGTACCCCTAAATCACTTCATCGGTACCACCAATTTTATAGACACACCACCTGTTGGTCCGAACACATCATCTGTTGGCCCAAGGTCTACTATTCCCCTCCAAACGGCCCATTCTACAATGGTCCCACACATTCTGACTATCCCCACCGGTAACGCAGTAGTCAATCAAGCTCTGATTGGCACACCTATAATGCCAAGACCTACACTCCCTTTTGGATTCAGGGCACTGAATGCTTCCGCTGCCACCACTGCCCAAACTACTACCCAAGTCATATCGGGAAGTTCTATACCCATCCAACAACCCAGAGGAACCGGTCTTGGTGGTCCTAATATGCTTGACGGTACCAGTCCATCTTTCATGTCTAGTTCTCAAATCCCGAGAACTCTACCTCAAACTGGGGGGCATCCTCCCACTGGAGGAAAAATTCCATTTGGGGGGAACCCTAATACTGGGGGGCATCCTCCCACCAGAGGACAAATTCCATTCGGGGGGAACCCTAATACTAGGGGGCATCCTCCCACCGGAGGATAAATTCCATTCGGGGGGAACCCTAATACTGGGGGGCATCCTCCCACTGGAGGACAAATTCCATTCAGGGGGAACCCTAATACTGGGGGGCATCCTCCCAACGGAGGACAAATTCCATTCACGGGGAACCCTAATGCTAGGGGGCATCCTCCCACCAGAGGACAAATTCCATTCGGGGGACACCCTCATGCTGGGGGGCAGCCTCAATCCGGAGTCTACCATCAACCACATGGACAAAATGTGTCTATCGCACCCAATCCATGGAACGTCCTTTCCCAAGGAAATCCACAGTTATCGACAGGATAAAATGTTCAGACCCCGCAGCAACCCCCTTACGGACAAATGCCAAACCCACCCTATAACCCACAAAACCCATCCAGTTATCCTCCACTCACACGTGATTCTCAAAACATCTCAAATCCTATGTACCTTGGTCAAAACCAACCTCACATGAGAGGGCCCACGAGTTATAACTATCCACATAACCCAGTATTGGGCCCCACTGGTGTCCCTATGCCACACCAACATTACCCACAGGTTAACTGACAATTACCTTTTCTAGCTACCCTGGCTCTTCCAGACTTGTCTCAGTTAATGAATGATCCTATTTATCATTCTCCAGTTTGGCTAGCTATTCCAGCCAAACTTCCTTCTGATATCCCAAAATTCGACGGAAAGTCTGGAGAAGACCCAAACAACCACATGAGGACCTTCCATTTGTGGTGTTCATCCAACTCCCTCATGGACGATTCGATTCATTTGTGTCTTTTTCAACGAACACTTACGGGTTCCACAGCGAAATGGTACATTGAATTACCACGTGCATCTTTTCACGATTTCAACTCCCTCGCCATGTCCTACCTCACGCACTTCCAACTACCCATTCGATACGAGATGGGTAGTGAAATATTAACCTCCCTTTGTCAGACAACTTCCGTACATATCTCCGACCACATTCATGAATGGAGACGACAACGAAGGCTAATCAAAGTGGTCATTCCTGACAAATTATTAGCAGAATGGTTCACCAAATCATTGTTACCCAAAATTGCTCGTGACGTTGCCATGGGTGGTGTAGTCACTAAAGAAGAAGCCATTTCCCGAGCTCAGTACTTAGACTTAGTCTATTCACAATATGGTACTCTATATCAGTTGATACCGAATGCTACCCGTGTCACTAATGATCCATCCAAACCATCAACTGCTTCGCATGCGGATGGAGTTATTGTCTCCGTCAAAACTCAATCTACTACCCAGTCTACTGGAACGATCCAGCGGCTCACTTCCATGGCTTCTCCTAGTTCGATTACACCCTCTTCTACCCCCCCTCAAACTCAGGTCTCTGATGTGAATGCATTCCAGTCAACCCCTTCACAACAACTTGGGGGCAAGAAGAAAGCGAGAAACAAACCAAAGAAGAACAACAACAACGAACAACCCAAGACCCAACCACAAACTCCTGTGGCCGAAAAACAACTGCAACGGAAACCAAAATTCCCATGCCTCATTTGTGGTGACGATCACTACACTCGAGACTTCCCACATCGCAATGAAGTGGCCAAAATTTTCAAGGGAAATTCACAACCCGTTGTGCTCACTCAACCTTTTCCGCAACAACAATCTTTGGTTGCACAAACCCCCACGTCGGGGGGCAGTTCCAACCAACCCCATGATGAGGCCTCGACAAGTGCCCACATTTACATGTTTAATAGAGTTAATCTAACAACTTTCTCTGTGACATACGACATGCCATTTAAACATGATAAGCCAAAGACTACTAACAGTTCTCCATCAGACCCATTACCATCCTCCGTCAATCCTCCATCTATTATCCCTCCATCCGGGCCACTCCAGATTGAGAAACCTTCTTTTGACTCCATCTTACGCCCTCCTAAGAGCACCATCTGGAAATCTACCTTCAATCCTAATTCACGGGCTGCCCAAAACTACAATATCGTAGAAGATTTGGCCCAAGCTCCGTGTGCTATGTCCACCTTGGAAGTTATACAACACTTCCCCAGCCAACGTAGAATGCTCTTAGCCTTTATCGATGCTTTTTATCCCAAGTCATCAAACTACCTCATGTTTAATCTGGATGATCACCAACCGCGACTCTCCCACCAGCTAGCTTTCCAAATCGATGTTGTTGTTGACAATCAACAAATTCACCGGACTATCCTGGATGAGGGAGCCTCTACCTGTGTCTTGTCTCTAGCCTGTTGGAAAGGCTTGAAATCACCTACCCTTAACAAATCCGCTACCATGTTACGCACCTTCAATGGACGAGGTTTTCATCCTCACGGGTTATTACAATCCTTAGTCGTTCAGTTAGGCGGAAAAACTGTTACTGTTGACGTTGAGGTGGTCGATGCCCCCCTCGATTACAACCCACTACTTGGAAGAAGTTGGTTCTACGCTATGACTGTCGTCGCCTCATCGGTGTTCTGATGTGTACAATTCCCCCATCAAGGCAAAATTGTTACCATCGATCAGCTTGATTTCTGCACACCCGATGCTCGCATCCCTGCTACCAACAACATTATTTTTTTGGGAGACCACCCGGTTACATATGAAAGCATTGGTGTTGGCTTATTGAAATATTCTAGCCTCATGGGTACTTTCCCTACACCACTTCCACCTACCGCACATCATATTGTCGCCGTCAATATGATTTCGACTATGCCTTATCAATCCTTGGAATCATCTGATCCTTGGATTGTGCCTAGTCCTTTGGAATTCAATGTGCTTGGTGACACTATGTCACTTAGCCTAGCCGAGGCCGCATACGTAACTATTCAATCTACCTCTCCCTCTTACAACACTTCACACTCATTGGCACCCAATACTTACTCGGTGCCCTCATGGTTGGATTCCCTATCATCTTCCGCTGATTACATTTCCCAAATTTTTCCTTTGGATGAATCTATTATGGAAATGCTTAGCATTGACAATCTACCCTGGGATGATAACCACCATCAATCATCTTTTCTTCCACCTTTGGAAGAAATCCACCAAGACATTCGATCTGTCTTCCCTCTTGATGTTACCAAAGCTCCGCAATCTCCTATCCTCACACAAGATACTCTCTCTGAGGGGAACATGGGTAACATCTCCACTACGATCACGATTGGCATTTCAATCAAAGAAGGTGTCATGGAAAACATTAACCTTGGTGCTAATTGCACACCCGACGAAGTGGTTTCTTACACCTCTTTATTCAAGGAATTCTGCGATGTCTTCACATGGAGTTATGAGGAAATGTCAGGGATCGAACCTTCAATCATGGTACACGAAATCAAAACCTACCCTAACGCGAAACCAGTTCGACAAAAGCTTCGCCCGGTTCATCCCAAGAAAATCACAGCTATAAAGGAAGAAGTTGAAAAACTTCTAAAATCTAGCTTCATCTATCCCGTACCTTTAACCAAATGGGTCTCCAACCTTGTTCCGGTTGCTAAGAAATAAGGGACCATCTGTGTTTGCGTTGACTATCGAGACCTCAACAAATCTTTCCCTAAGGACAACTACCCTACGCCCTTCATCAATCAAATCATTGATAATTGCGCGGGGAGCGTAATCTTCTCTTTCTTGGATGGTTTTTATGGATATAACCAGATTGAAATATTACCTTTTGATCAACACAAGACAACCTTCATCTGCCCTTGGGGTACTTTCGCCTACCGAAAGCTACCTTTTGGCCTTAAAAATGTTGGTGCTACTTTCCAATGAGCCATGTCGTATGCTTTTCATGACATCAAACATATAGCAGAACCATATCTCGATGATTTACCCGCACATTCGCTCAATCGATCCGATCACATTGATCATTTACGAGCGATTTTTCTTTGATGTTGGTTCTACCGTATTCGTCTGAACCCACACAAATTCATTTTCACTGTCGAATTCGGTCGACTCCTTGGTTTCATTGTCTCCAAATATGGGATTAGGGTGGATCCCTTAAAGATCAAGTCCATCTTAGCCTTACCTCCACCTACCAATTTAACCCAACTCCATAGTTTGCAAGGCAAAGAAAATTTTATTCTCCATTTCATCTGCAACTATGCCAAGATCACTAAAGGATTTATGCGGTTACTGCAAAAGAATGTCCCTTTCATCTGGGATGACGCCGCTCAACAGTCATTCAACGCTCTCAAGCACACTTTGACCCATGCACCTTTGTTACATCCCCCTGAATATACAAAGGATTATATCCTTTACTTGGCCGCTTCTACTTCCACCATCGCAATGGTGTTAGGTCAAGAAGACCCCAACGACGAAGAACATGTGATTTATTATCTGAGAAAGAGTTTATCTGGACCTGAACTTAGATATTCGCACATTGAGAAACTGGCTCTGGCAGCCATCATCGCTGTCCAAAGGTTCTGCCACTACATCTTATTACGCACCACCATGGTAATCGCAGACTCCAACCCTATGTACCACGTATTGACACGTCAAGTACTTGGGGAAAATATTCAAAATGGATCGTGATTCTTCAAGAATTCGATCTTGAGTTTACGAAGGCTAAAGCCAAAAAATCCCTGGTGTTTGCTGAGCTCATCTGTGCTCTCCCTCGTGCCAATGAAAACATTGAATCTAGAGATTCTCTCCCTGATGAATCTCTCTTCCTCATCAACACATCTGATCCTTGGTACGGAGACATTCTCCTCTACCTTCAAACCCAACGTTTTCAGCCCAACATCTCTCGCGAAGAGCGTCGACACATTTTTCACCACTCTCGCCATTATATCATCCTCGGCGACACTTTGTATCGTCGTGGTATTGACACCATCCTTCGGCAATGTCTGATTCATGAGGAGACTGAACGCGTTTTGAATGATTGTCACCTTGGCGCCTATGGCAGTCACCTTTTTGGGATGGGCACAGCCCAAAAAATCCTACGTGCCGGCTACTTTTGGCCCCTGATTTTCAAAGATTGCATCGAGTCCGTAAAACAATTCCTACGGTGCTGCACCCTATTATCACCATCGACCCCTTTTCTAAATGGGGCATCGATTTCATGCAGTGTAATCCTACCTCAGCTGGGGGGCACGGTTACATCATCGTCACCGTCGACTACTTCACCAAATGGGCTGAGGCTATGCCTACCTTCCTGAATGATGGTTGTACCGCAACTCTATTCCTCTTCAACCACATCATAACTCGTTTTGGTGTACCACGTGCCATTGTCACCGACCATAGTGCACACTTCAAAAACCAGATGATGAGCGAGTTACATGTCAAATTGGGTTTTCGCCATGAAAAATCATCCCCTTACTACCCTCACGTGAATGGACAAGTTGAGGCTATCAATAAAGTCCTAAAAACCATGATCCAATGCATGGTAGGAAAAAACAAAACATTGTGGCATTTACAACTGTTCTCCGCTCTCTGGGCCTATCGCACTTCTGTGAAAACTTCAACTGGATTTACTCCTTTCCAGTTGGTCTATGGCATTGAAGTCCTCCTACCAATAGAGTGTGAGATTCCATCACTAAAACTAAAAGTATAACTCCTACCCCATACTTCTGTTGAAGAAGAACGATTCTTGTATCTATCCAAATTGGGTGAAACACGTCGCGATGCTGCTCTCGCCAATGAGGCACATCAAAAGAGAATTAAGAGTCAATACGACAAATCCGTCCACCCTCGGAATTTCCCAGAAGGAGACTTAGTCCTTGTTTATGACCAAGCTCGCGATAAATTAGGGACAGGAAAGTTAGAACCTATGTGGCATAGTCCTTACATCGTGAAGTGTGTTCTACACAGAGGTGCCTACGAATTAGTTGGCCATGATGGAATTTCCCTAGGAGAGCTTCGAAACGGGCTTTACCTTAAGAAGTACTATGCCTAGATCACCTATCATTTGTACTTTGTACATTATTGTATTTAGTTTGGTGTGTCTATTTCTTTCGCGTGCTTGAGTCTTTACCGTTGCCACTCATGACTATGTCTGTGTTTTCATGCGCAAATGACGTCTTCCTTTCCTATATTTTTGGGTTTGCGGATGGCGCTAGCCGACATACCCAGAACATTACTTCAGCAGCTTGGGTTATTTACCAATTTGACCAGGTGGTGAGTTCAAGAGGTATCTGTTTAGGACCAGCAACCAACAATATGGCAGAATATCACGCTGTCATTGGACTGTTGACCCAAGCTTCCTCCCTAGGTATCTCTTGCATCATTATCTACTTAGACTCCCAACTCGTGGTTTATCAACTCAACCGCATCTATGCTATCTGTAGTCCTATCCTTCTACGTCTACACTTGCAAGTTTTTTGTCTCGAACGAATGTTTGATTACATTGAATATAGACACATTCCGAGAGAACTTAATAGTGTTTTGGATTCATTATCTAATTATATCATGGATCAGTATCTTGCCCACATATAAGATTTAAGGAAAGCAAAATTGTACATTACATGTAAATTAAAACACATCACAGACATCGTCATGTACAAATCATTGGCATCATAAAAACTCGAAACTGTATATATATATATATATATATATATATATATATATATATATATATATATATATGGTGTGACTGAAATGTTTGCATTACATCAAAAATTATGTAGAAGAGAAAAATATTAGGCCTTTCCACCCATACAATGTCGCCTGACAAGGCATACAAAAACATGATCAGCAGAGAGACTCTAATCTCCCTGCACTATGTTGTGTTGTGAGTAACACACTACTACGCGCACTACGCGCCTCAACAGAGAATTAATATTCTCTGGTACTCCTACAGTGTGCCTCTACAGATGTAAAGGCACTTCCCCCCTCCGTAGAGGAGGGATACCCATCGTAAGGCCTTGGAGGTTCCTCTCAACCTCCCGGAGACCTACTTCTGTTACTGCCGGATTTGCTGCAACTAGGGCGCCTCCGCGATGTCCTGGTACCGGTATATCAGCTAGTCGCACTTCTCCCTTGTCTGCATGTTGGAAACAATACATCTGTTAAAACTCTTCTACATACCCAAAAAAATATATATACATCAAAAACTTAAAAAACAAAAACTAGACAAGGTATGGCTCAGTCTCTTACCTG
>JZKD02S1993986.1:0-14008 GCA_000966675.3 Picea glauca | reverse complement strand
TTTCCATTTAACCCACTCTGATATCCGTATCCTATTAAGAAGTTCCAGATCAGAACAAAGGACATTTTAAGGTCAAGAGATTCCATATTTGCAAATTTTCATATACCCGACATTGCTTCGTTGCCAGCGGGCCTGTTCAGTACCCCAACGAAGTTGTCTTGGCGTCATGCATGCATTTACCCACTGCCAGCAGACCTGTTCATCATCCCAATGGGTTTACAAGCACTTCCCACAGCTCTTTTATGATTTGTTTATTTTTTTAAAGATATATAATTGAGCGGGGTGATGCTGAAAATTATGATATTTTAGACATATTTTTACAGACCTTGAAAGAATTTTTTTAAAACTGTCCTTCATTAAGATTCAGATATGGTTTGTTTTCAAAACTGACCTTCCAAAGTAGGGAGACGTATTATGAGTCATTCCCTTAAGGAACAGGGACAGCGTAAGAAGATAATGGATGATCGTGATAGGCTTTACTTACAGATTGAAATCAATAAACTTCTTTCAAACAACAGTCTTTTCTCAATCATGGCTGTAAATTTCAGAAGTACATTATACTTGATGTTTAGACAATTTTTTAGCAGTCATTTCAGAGAAAGAATTTTCTGTTTTCTTTGTCTGAACAGTTCAAAATGCAGGTATGTGTATTTCAAAAAGAAAAGATTGATAAATGTAAGGGAAAAATTCAAAACCAAAACAACAAAAGAAAAATCAAACAAAAGAAAAATATTTACACAGTATACACAGGGTTGTCATCAAGCGAAATATATTTTCAAAGCTTGGCCATTCACCGGATAGGTGCTTGGCTACCCCTCTAGACTCTGTAATCGGAAAGAGCTAGGACCCAATTTATCAGCAATTAAAATGGTCCTAGCCATAAGTTCTGAAACTTCGTATGCTCTCCCTTTCCCTCATGCGATTTGTCCCATTTCAAGACAAGGTCACCTACTTCGAAGTTCCTATCAGAGGTAGAATTGGAATCAAACCAGCTTTTAACCACTAGTTGATGTTGATCTAACTTACGTTTATCTTGAGATCTTACCTCTTCTAGTTTTATTAAAGCATTAATTTGATTCTCCAAAGGAGGGCAGTCTTCTTCTTGTATTTTCTGTGAAAGCTGTAGTGAGGGAAGAAGAATATGTGGTGGCAAAATTGCTTCTCTGCCATAGATGAGAAATAAGGGATAATTACCTACAACAGTTTTTGGTGTTACTCTATCAGCCCAGATTGCGTTTAATAGTGCATTATGCCAATTTTTGTGATTTTCAGCTACCGTTCTCTTGATGATTTTAATCAGATTCTTATTAGTTGATTATGCCAATCCATTGCCTTGGGGGTAGTAGTTGGCAAAATACTTCAATTTAATTCCCTTTTCTAGAGCGAACTCGCTCATCTCAAGAGACGAAAAATAAGAAGCATTATCGAATACTAAATAGTTAGGGATACCAAAACGAGTAATAATATTTGAATTTAAAAAGGCAATTACCTAACTCGTATTCACATTTTATAATGTGACAGCTTCAGACCACCTGGTGAAGTAATCTATGGTTTTTATGATAAAATTATGCTACTTTGAGGATGGCGGATTGATTGGACCTATAATATCAAGACCCCATTGCTGAAAAGGGGAGTCTACTGTGATAGGCTGCAAAGGAAAGGCTGGTTTTTGTATCTTCCCAGACGCTTTTTGACAAATAATACACTTGTGACATAAGGCATGAGCATCTCTAAAGAGTGTAGGCCAGTAATAACCTGCTCTTAAAACTTTATGGGCAGTGGTGTCCCCACCAAAATTTCCACCAGCTTCTCCTGCGTGCAATTCTAGTAAGACCTTTTCTACTTCATCTTTCTCAAGACAGCGCATCAGTACTCCATCAAAATTTTGACGAAACAGAACACCATTAATCAACTAAAAGGAGGAAGATTTTAATCTTAACGCTCTTATTTTAGTGGGATCCAGGTGATGGGGGGATGACCCATGTTCAAGACAGAATTTTATATCGTCATACCATGGACTGACAGAGTGTTGTGCACAGCAGATGGAATTTTGATTGTGCTATCCTGGGTTTGACATATCGTTTTCTTCTTGTTTTCCTACTGCTAAGTCATCAACTAACTTGCATAACCCTTAGCCTCTCACTATTTGAGCTGGGATGATTTCTATGTCATACTCTTGCAAGGAGGTAACCCAGTTTTCCATCTTTTCACTTAGTTCTTTCTGCACTAACAGATTTCTGACGGCTGGGTAAGGGACAATAATTTTCGTCCTAGATTTCAAAAGATAAGATCGAAAGTGCTTGATTTCTTTAAAAACAACATAGGCTTTCTGATCTACCGCTGGATAATTAAGTTCCACACCTTTGAAAGAAGAGATCATAAAGGCAATGGGTACTTCATTGTTTTCAGCGTTCTTTTGAGTTAGGACAACAGCGTAGGAGTGGTCAAACGCAAATGTGTAGAGCGTGAAGTCTTGCAAAAAGTCGGGGCTCATGAGAGAAGGAGTGTCTATTATGGCCTTTTTATTGAATTAAAAGATTGGTTTTCTAAGGGTCCCCAATGATATTGCGCGTCTTTCTTAATTAAATTCTGTAAAGGTCTCACCATTTCAAAGAAACTGGGGACGAATCTCCTAACAAAATTTATCTGGCCTAAGAAATACTGCATAGACTTTTTGGATGAGGAAGGGGGATGTTTTGGGCTGACTTGAATCCTTTCAGGGTCGATAATCATCCCTTTGCTTGACACAATAAATCCTAGGAGTTTACCTTGTTCTACTATGAAGATAGATTTTTTAGGATTCAAGGAAATGTCATACTTACGACATCATTGTAGAATGGCTCTCAAATGAGCTAGATGATCAGTTTTGTTTTTAGAAAATACAGTAACATCATCTAAGTAAACTACAATGGATTGGTTGATTAAGCCTCAGAAAGCGATGTCCATCGCTCTCTGGAAAGTAGCATCGGCATTAATCATTCCAAAGGGAATTTTCCTATAAGTGTAGGTGTCCCACAGAGTGCAGAAGGTAGTTTTAAGTTGGTCTGGAGGAGACATCAGGACTTGGTTGTACCCTGAAAAACCATACAATAACGATAGTCTTTCATAACCAGATACCTATTGAAGGATCTATTCCATGGGTGGGACAGGGTAGTTTTCTTTATCAAATTCTCGATTAAGGTTTCGAGAATCGACGCATAGTCGGATTTCCCCACTTTTCTTCCAGACATGGACAAGGTTAGAAACCCATTACGTGTGCCTAATTGGGAAAATTATCTTAGCATTCAAGAGTTTATTTAATTCTTTTTTTACGGTTGGTTCGAGCTTAGGGTGCATTTTTCTTAACTTTTGTTGAAACGACAAGGTTTGGGGTTTCATGGGAATGACGTGTTGTATGATGTTAGGGTCAAAAGTTTTAAGGTCATCATATGTCCATGCAAAAACATCTTTGAATTATTTAAACAATTTAATAAAGGCGACTTTCTCTTGTTCAGAACACCCCACCCCTAAATTAATGCACTGTGGATTGTCATTAGTTCCCAAGTTTACTTTTTCATATGATAATGAGGAACTATTGGTTTTACAGTTGACCGATTTTTTGAATTTATCTTGAAGATCGTAAAATTTTTCTAATCTAACAATAGATTTAGGGATCGAATTTACCATGTTCGATGAATATTCAAGAGATCTCAGATCTAGTATTACCGTGAAATTTCACAGATTGTCGTCATGAGTGCATTCGTCGATCACCGCGCCTTGGAACGTTTCTTCCATATGCAGGAAACTAATAATTTGTTGATCGTCATCGAAGACTCTCCAATTCGTGATGTTGTCAAGAGGGGATGGCTTAAACAACAGTTCGATGGAGAATGCATTCGGGGACAAGACTTCTGCAGGAAAGAGTTTGGAAGCTATGTTAGCTAATAAATCAGCTTCAGAATTATTCAATCTAGGAATAGAATTTATATTGAAAGTAGAAAACTTATTCATTAAATTCCATACCTCAGATTGGTAGTTTTTAAGATGCGAAGACAGACAATGGATAGAATCTCTTACCTATCTAATCACGATTTCTGAATCGCCGAAGACAGTCAAATTTTGAATGTTCATATCTAATGATTTTTTGAGGCCCTGCAATAAAGTCTCATATTATGTTGTTTTATTAGTACATTCAAATTCTAACCTACATGCAATCAGGGTTTTGTTACCTGTGGGATCAATAATAATGCAGCCTGCACCAGCTCCTTCTTTGTACTTTGACCCGTCAAAGTAAAGAGACCATACTTGATTTTTATCGGGTGCATGAGACCATTGCGTAGAAACTGTTGGCTGCATACATGCCACAATCTCAGATTGTTGTTCCGGGTTGGTGATAGCTGAAGTCTCGGCCATGAAATTGCCAAAAACGTTATCCATCTCTTGTATTTCAGGTGAATTGGCAGAAGGTGTAAATGGTTCATTGGGATCATTTAAATCTGTGACTGTGAGCTTTAAGTAGCATTCACGATTTACCTTGATCTTGTTGGGCTTGTCGTTCTCGGGCAGCCATAGGTGAGACCAATCTGTTGCGAAATAGCCGTGTAACTACTCTGACCAGTCCCTGCTTAAAAACAGACCATACACTTTTGGAATATCCACAACAATAATATCAATTACTTGATGAACTTTGGGGTTAGACGATAATCTTATAAGCACATTTCTTAATTCACCTATAACTTTAACACTAGTTCGATCAAGTTGGATAATTTTTAAGGTGGATGGTTCAACTTCAGCATTAAGCTTCTGACATACAAAGCATGGCATTACATTGGATGACAGTCCTAAATCTACCATACAATTGTGCACGTTTCTATTAAATATTTCAAAAGTTAACAAAAATGGAGGTACATTTCTGCGAGTACTAATGGTGGAAGCTTATGGCTTTTTACTCACAGACTCTAAAGCTAATTTATCTACATTTGTTACATTATTTACAAGAAGGCTTCCCTTCTTGTGAGGATCAGAATTATTCTTAGCGCAAGTCTTCTGAGGAACTTTGTTCTGAACAACCTTGTTACTGCTTGAATTACTGTTTTTGCTATTCTCTGCGATGTTTTGTAACATTTTTTGTAGCAGAAATGGAAATTTCAATAATTCATAAACATAAATGTTATCCCTTAACTTTTTTAGATCTTCAACTAAATCATAATCTAAGTTGGGGTTTACATGACTATGTTTAATCTCATCTGGTTTAGATTGTTTTGCGGGCAAAGTCGTAGTGTTTTCATAAGAAGGTTTGTTTGTTGTCTTATTCCTAGTATTGTAGGGATGTACTGTCTCAAAATTAGCTTGAAAGATGCTATCCAAGAAGTGTCCAAAAATGTTCAGAGAAGATTCTTCTTCTTCAATTGTCTCTGGTTCAACTACTTCCTCAGGGATTTCAGGGGGCATCAAGTTATCTTGGGCTTCTAGAATTGTTTGAAGGGCGAATTGCAGGATTTCTAGATTTAGGCCCTCGGTATTTGGATTAGGTCAGTTGGTGGAAAAAGGTTTCCTAAATGGGGGGTTTGTAATGCCCTTTACTCGAAGAAGCTTCTTCGGCTATCCTTTTCAAATCTGTAACTTGATTTGACAGTTTTTGAACGACTTTTGTTAAGTTTTCTAAATCCGATCTTTCAGGTTGTGTTTTATTTTGAGCAGGTCTAGGGAGGATTTCGATTTTCCTTTTGGAAGATGAACTAGTTTCTGGTTTGTTGCTAGTAGTGTATTTTAAACTAAGGATGTCTTTTTCAATCTGGATGGCCTCTTTGAAGGCCTCTAACAACGTGGCTTTCATATATTGTTTTACCCAAATGGCTATACTTTGATGCAAGGCTTTAGTATAGTATGCTATGATGAGATTCTTAGCAGGCATCGAGTCCATAGGGATTCGGTTTTTAAGTGTTAAGAATCTTTGGTTAAAGTCTTTGATTTTCTCTTTGGAGTTCATTCTTAAAGTAGAAATCTCCATGACTAGAACTTCAGGGGACTTATCGTCTCTGAACTTCTCAAGAAAGCAGGATTCAAACTTTTCCCAAGACATGATGGTATGGGGTTGTTGGGAAAAGTACCAGGTAGAGGCATTTCCCTCGAAAGTATAGGGGAACAACCTACAGACTACGTCTTCATCCTCGACATTACGGATTCTAATGGCTAACATAAACTTTTTAATGTGATCTTCGGCGATCTGTTTAGAGTCAGGGTCAAACTTGGGGAGCCACTTCTCCGGATGTTTGGGTAAGGGATGTTGAGGCCCGGGTATGGCTACTGCATATTGGTCAAGCTAGGGTCTAGCAGGATTGTTCTAGTTGGCCATTGGTGTAGGTGGTGTGGAAGGTTGAGAAGAGTAACTTCCTTCGTCAGAAGAGTCTTCTCCAGAAGAAGAAGGGGATGATGGAGGTGGTGAGGGTGGTATTCCAGATCCTCTTGCAGCGGGAGTGAGGATTGGATCTGTAGGGTTTAAAGTGAGTTTACTGCCTCCAAGTTGTTCTCTGATATCAGAGAAATCTAATGGTTGGTCCAAAGGTCGATTTGGTTTCCTTAAATAGGCGAAGGCACTATGTGTTCTTAAGAGAGATTGGTGGACAATCTCCTGTATGTCACCACCTGTAGGATTTGGGGTTACTGGTTCAACTGTGATCTGCAGATCGTCGTTTGATGTGGTTGTTGTTTGAGGGATGATGTTGTCATTTGAATGAATTCTTGTCACTATAGGTGAGCGGTTGGGTGGTGGAGGAGTCTTACGATCGCCTTGTGCCATTAATAATTTTCAGGCCCTCCTTCTAGCGCCATTTGTTGACGGGCGAAATTGACCACAAATCAACTGGAGGGGTGGATCCAGTCTAGGGTTGTCTAAATAACCCAAGCCGTTTGGAATGATCCACTCTGACGGGTTTAGCAGCTCAGTTGGCCGATCTAAGTCCTAGGAAAGTGAAAGAAAAACTAAACTAAAGAAATTAATCTAAGTGACAAAACTAACTACAACAAACTATATACAATTCTAAAATATATATAAAGTTCACTAACTAATATTACAAAAAAATCATTCTACTTATTTAAATGTTCAACTATCAACAGAATTAAATCTTGATTATATATACAACATTTACAAGATACAAATTTTGATCGAAATTTACAAAATCATTGGTGAATTATCTTATGACAACGAAGCTATTTTTGATTTTTTATAATTTTTATGAGAAAGGAACAAAATGAAATCTATCTAACTGAGCAATAAGAGTAGTAATCTGTGCTAAGAAATGAAATGATAGCTATCTAACTAAGTAATTAAGATTACAATCTATACTATATATTTATCTAAACTACTGAGAATTCTCGAATTTATTTAACTATTAAATTAAAAATAACAAACTAACCTGAAGTAACGCTTCCTACTTGTCCTGTTCACAGCACTCGATTTAGATGTTTGATGGGAGGAAACCTGCACCAGATTTTTCCACAACCTTCTTGTAAGTAGAAAGCAGTAATTCTCTTTGAATATGAATGACAGAACAAACAAGACATAAAACGACAACAATTTTATAGTTTACAAATCGTCACATTTAGATAAATACCAGTGTGAAGATTTGTACATAACCATTCATTTAACAAAGAAGATAAACCTTCTATTCATCAAATTGAAACAGAGTAATTTCTATGAGTAAAAATGAGATACATCAAATATGGACATAATTTAAATCATAACGCATCAACTGGTAAAAATCTTGATATCTAAAGTAGTCAATAATTTGATTACAAATTAGAATGCATAGAAACTTGAACAAAAGTAAGATAAACTAAAGCTAAATCCGTACAACAAATCCACTTCTATCTGAGTCTGTATCATCATAAGTCCATAGTCTTTGTTCTCCCAACAGTGATGGGTTGTTTACAAAAAATAATAAGTATATAAAGGCCACAGGGTAAAACATCCCTATGGCAATTATCAACAACTATTTGCAAAAAATATGGGAACAATCTTCCAAATCTCTATTTCTAACTAAGACTAACAACCTAAACCAAAACTATGTAACAAGAAGCATGTTCTAAACTGCCACAGCAGGTCCAATTCCCATTGAAATTCATGTGTACTTGTAGATGGACAAAAATAAACAATTTTTAGACAGTGTTTAGTCATGAAATCAACAAAAATCCAACTTTTATGACTAGCTACAGAATCTCACGATTTTGTAGTTGGTCATATTTACAAACCAAATCATTTTAAATTAATCCAAATGGTAACAACAATGTATACGGTTAATCAAACAACTCTTAATTACTAATTCAAAACAAAGCCAATAATTCACACTAAAACTAACCAAATCTTTTATGCCAATTCAAAAATAACAGAATCGTATTGAATTAATCGAATGGTAACAAGAATATATGTGTTCTATCAAATAATTCTTTTGTTACTAATTCAAAACAAATACAATCATTTATGCCAATTCAAGGACAACAAAATTGTGTTAATCCAAACAGAACTTTATTCGATTTAGAAATCAAATCGACGCCAACACAATCGACTATGATAATTCAAAACAAATAGAATCATTTCTGAATCAAACAAAACAGAACTATATCAAACTAACTCAGAGCCAATTCAATCGTTTATACTAATTCAAGAACAACAAAATCGTATTAAATCGATTCAATCAAAATAGAGGTATATTCAATTTTAGCAAATAAATATTTTGTATTGATTCAATGCAAACACAATTAAAAATGAAATCATTCTTGGTAATTCGAAGTAAACAGAATCGTTCTAAAACATTATTGAAATAACATACCTTGGTTGTATAGATACGATTCGGTCAGGCCAATTTTGAGTTAACAAAAGCAGTAGCTGCCTCCACATTTATGAACACGATAGAACCCGTGGTCTTTTTTTTCTTATCGTAAGCTTGCAGCCTATCATTTTCCTTAGACAACATAGTCACCCGGTCCTCTAAGGATTTAATTTTGGATTGCAACAGAGGGATATCTATGTAGTATCGTTCCAAGCAAGTGTTGTATTGAGTGCACTGTTGTTGATCGGGCCGAGTTACTACAGGTGAGTGTTCTTTTAAATTACCAAGGGTTCCACTGTCAAGATTAATTCTGGTGAAGTTAGGGTCATTCTTTAGGAATGGTGGAAGGTTGGACATGTAGTCATAGGGTTCAACAGAACAGAGGCCATGAGAGTATGGGTATTCCTCGATCAAAAAATGTTCAATCTCAGAGTCTAAATATTTGCTCAAAACAATAGGCTTCTGGTCTGTGTTTTTTTTGGGCTTGTTTTGAGCACATCTAGATATCCAACGTGCAACCTTCTTACCCTAGCTATTGACATTTCTATTACCCCTCCCTTTTTTTCGTGTAGGCCTCTTAACCATATTAGCATTGTCTTTCAAACATGAATTAGGCATGGTGCCGGGTAGGTCAGCTTTGGGGTAGGTCGAGGGTAGGAGGTGGCATGGTAGGCCCAACAAGGGTTTCAGTGACCACGGTATTTACCACTTGAACATACTCAGGAGTGGCAAAGCCATTCCTTGATAGGAAAGCTTGCCAACAGTCACCACTCAGCCTCAAATGATGGACAATAACGATTTTGATCAAACAATGATGGAAAAGGTTGGAATCATCCTTTTCCCTCTTAAATCATTTAGACATTTTATACAGACTACGTAGGAGGTAGTGAGGAATATTCAAAGGGAAATCCATGAAATTCATAAGCAACCGAATATGGTAAAGAAACACTAAACCATAACGACCTTCGCAAGTCACGAATTGCTTAACAATGGCCAATAAATCATGCCACCTAGACTTAAGGGCAGTGACTGGCATAATTCTATCACAACTGACAATTTTCCTCGATGTAAATAGGAGCGCCATGGCACTTCATCCACCTTTGAATTATTAAACAACCTCTTCCCTTTAGCTGGTAAACCCGTGGCTGAACTGAGGAGTTCCTCATTCAATTCAAGCTGGATATCTCCAACTTTGGCCACTGGTAAAACTGTTGCACAACTGCGAGGTTGAAACCCTCAATTTTTTGGATAAAGACTAGCCAACCATTATTCTCCAGGTCCTCACGAGCATTGTCAAATACCAGCAGCGTTTGGACGCCATTAGGTTCTATGCGCACCACAGGGGCCATAGGAGAGAGCACACAGTCAGGGTAAACGGTGAGGGGGTTGGATGAGGTAAACACAGGACCAAATTCTCACAGGTTTCTCCAAAACAAACATAGGTAGGCCGAGATACAAGACAGGCATTAATGCCTATACGTGCGTGGGTGGTGGAATGAAATGAAACCATGCAAAACACTCATATGTGTACAGTCAGGTTTCTAGCAGCGTTTGGATGCCATTAGGTTCTATGTGCACCATAGGGGCCATAGGAGAGAGCACACAGTCAGGGTAAATGTTGAGGGGGTTGGACGAGGTAGACACAGGACCAAATGCTCACAGGTTTCTCCAAAACAAACATAGGTAGGCTGAGATACAAGGTAGGCATTAATGCCTATATGTGCGTGGGTGGTGGAATGAAATGAAAACATGCAAAACACTCATATCGATATGTACCATCGACGGTAATTCAAATCATTCACATCACAATCCAAATATCAAAAAACTATTTGCAAACCATTATGTATTTATCCAAAATATGTATTTATGAAAAATATCCAAATAGGCATTGTTTTTATTCACCATTTGCCCTTTTTCTTCCATTGTAAGAAGAGATCTCCATTAGGGAACTTAAGATCCACCCTAAGGAGGAAGAGGGGACTCATTAGTCCTCATTTTTCTCTATGGTCTTTTGCCTACTAATCTATTGATCCATTGGTAGAATTATGTTGGTCATTGGTTGATTTTTATGGTTCTAAGTTTATCATGCTTTCTAACTTTTATTTCTTAGTTGTTTTAGTTTATTTCTTTGTTTATACATATGTTTGGATTGTTTAACCCATTCAAAAACTTATGTCTTGTCTAACAGGCTCATCTAGACATGCAAGTGTTGTTGTTTTTCTCACCCAAGTGACAAAACCAATACAACAGTCATTATGAGTTTAAATCCATTCATTCATTTTTCGATATTTTTCCTACAACATCCCCAACACACTGTCGATCCATGCCACACAAAAAATTCAAACTCTCATAATGATAAATTTACAAAATATTCTCTACATGTAAACATAGCTATGCAATCTAAAAATAATGATTCATACACAAAATTAGTAACAAAGATTCCATAATAGAACATCATAATTTGCATTACACAACATTTACAACAACACATAAGAAACACTTATCTTTTATAAAATATCACCAACTCCATGCAGACCTTCCACATTCCTCCCAACCATAGACCACACTCCTCATAACTCTCAATAGTGGGTCACCCCTAAGCTAGGGCTAAACATCTATTAGGGAAAAGGAATCATCAACTAGGCTATGGTCGGTCAATAACCAAAATACCTAGAATAAGGTGCCAACTATGGTAGGAAGCCTACAATATCTCATTCCCCACATTTTTTTTCCACCCCGGGAAGTGTACCCCTTCTCTGCTCAACAATACTTTAATTTCCCCACATTCTTTTTATGGATTTAGCAACATTATAGATAGGAATTCTCATAGCCTAGTTGTAATACCCCAAGGTTGAGCCCCAACTGATTGTAAACATGTTTTATAGGCTGGTGAGCCAAGTGATTATAAGTTATGAGGCTTATGTGATGATTAGACAAGAGAGCCTAGATGATAAAGGCTAGTGAGCCTAATTTTGTATATGTAAAAACTCGTATCATTAAAATAATACATCGTTGCATGTAGACTGACCACAATAAAAGAGTATGGGGGACTAAACTCCACTAGGAAGGGAAAGGGGGGGGCTAAGAGCCTAGTAAAGGGGCTAAGCTATAGGGATTATGTCTAAGGGAATATTATATTATTATTCCTAAAGACTATGAAAAGGGTAATTATATTATCCTAAGTTCTCATGACAGAGGGTATGAATCACAAGTGGAGAAAAAGGAGCTCCAGGAGAGCCATGTGTCAATCATGGTGCATGAAAATATATGTGGAGGAAATTGGGTTGTTTTTCGATCTTTTCCCCATTCACGCATGCACTCAGTCATTCATGCAAGAAGCCATTGAGTCTATCAGTCGAATATATCCATGCCTCACACACACCTTCAGTAGTGATCATGTATGTTTCCTGTTAAGAACAGTGCACATGTACTTTGCCTGATTCCAAATTATGCCTTACCTGAGTGTTGTTCTTGTCAACATAGTTCCTTGAATTAGATTGGTTGCTTCCATTACTTGTTCCATACCTAAAATTTGTTGTTGTGATCAACCATACTGGATTGACTTAGGAGTTGGATAGAATAAGTGGGTTGTTAGGCCCGTGGGTTTGAAGAGGCGGGTTTTCTGTCCCATGAGAAACTCTCTCCAGGTGAGAGAGTTTGTTGGGGAAGTGATTTTCCTAAGGAATCCCAACTACAACTATAGTTCTATGAGAATTCTTTTCCGACCTATTTCTGAAACCCTAGATGAATGTGGGGTAGACGAAGTATTGTTTAGAAGAGAAGGGATAGACTTCCTAGGGTGGGATAGGAATGTGGGGAATGAGAGGTTGTAGGCTGTTAGTTTGAGTTGGCATCCTGGAAAAAAATCCTTCTTATTGACTGTGTAACTTCCTGTTGTCTCATCCTAGAATAGGAATCCCTTTACCCAGGTGGAGCTTAGTCCCAATTGAGGGGTGACCCACTACTGTGAGTGATGAGCAGTGTGGTCTAAGGATGGGAGTTTTTAGGTGATTTATATGTACTAAAAAAGACACTAAACTACCCTCAATTAAATTGTCAACCCGGGGTAAGTAAACTTAGAGTTGTAGAAAAATATATGCCAAAGGTAAAATGTTGGTAGGAGTATAGTCTAACTATGGAAAACAACTATCTAGGGCTAATCTACTCAAGCAAGCCTATCTAATGAAAAATTCCTACTAAGAAAATTGAAACTAGGTAACCTAAGTACTTTTGGGCCAAGGACTGATGGATAGTTCCTAAGAAAGAAAGTAAAAACTCTATGTAAGGAAAACAATAAGCAAAAGCAAACTACTAAGAATAATAAGCAAATGAAAAAAGAAAACTTCTTTAACTTTCCAACCTACATTCAATAAGAAACTACCCTATGAAAGAAAATAAATAAGCAAGTAAGAAAAAGCACCTATCTAACCTATCAAAGCAAATATACAAGTAAGCAAAGACACCTAACTAACCTACTAAAGCAAAATACAAGTAAGCAAAGGAAACTATCTATCCTACTAAAGCAAAGGGACAAGTAAGAAAAAACTTCTCATTGAACAACTACCTAGCCTAAGAGGAAAGTGAACTAAATGCCTAATGCAAAACTATTTTTCTTGCGTGAAAGGAAATTTAAATGCTCAATGCAATGCATCAAAGGAAATCTATCCTATTGAAAGCAAGAAATATTAACAACTAAACTTGTGAACATAAGAAACTATCTCTTCTAATCTACGAAAGAAAGAAACTATCTTTAATCTATGAAACACTCAAATGTAATGCTGGTGGTTGTCTGAATGCCTTCAGTGGTGATGGATGATATCTTGATAACACTTAACCACAAAGGACAGTTCCAATGGTATAAACTCAACACTAATCTCAATGGCAAAATGAAAGGTGTGGATTAAACAATCCAATGAAAACTTAGCCATGACAAAAATAATGTTAAATACCTTGCATATTAAACCATCAACAACATAACGAGATCATCATTATTTAACTAAGAAATTTAATTGCATTTTAATCTATGAAAGGAAATTCCGTAAAAGAAAACTATGCTATGTCTACTCTAACAATTCAAAGTTCAAACTACAATAAGAAAGTGCTTGAAAACAAAAATTAAACTATGATATTGAAAATCAAACTAACAACTACATTAACCAACAACTATTTAAATGAGATCTATATGAAATTGAAATTAGCAA
>JZKD02S1993975.1:42099-59928 GCA_000966675.3 Picea glauca | reverse complement strand
CTTCATGAAATTTGGGGTGTGCACCCTCGTTGTGATCCTTTAGAAAGTTTCTTTGCTCATATTTTTGAAAATACCCATTTGATTGATTTGGAGCCACCAAAGCTCTCTCCTACTTGGATAAATAGTAGAAAAGGAGAGGAGGAGGTGTTGAAATGCCTTGACTATTTTCTAATTTCTGATTCTCTTATAGATGGTTCATGGATAATTAAATCATGGCTTGGTTATGGGGGTTGGTCAGGCATTTTTTCGAAATAGGAGGCTAATACATTGACAAGTTTAGTGGCCAAAAGACATTTATTGACCAAGGAAGAGGCCACTTGGAGATTAAAAATCAAAGTGGTTTGGTTCACTGAAGGTGATAGCAACATAAAATATTCCACCTTTAGAAAAAAACTTAAATACAATTTGGGAGGTTACGAGTCATGATGGTTCCGTGGCTAGGAATTTCGAGGAGAAAGTGGAGAAAAGAATAGTGTACTTCAACCCTCTCTTCAAAGAGCCAACAAGATGTCCCATTGAAGACATGTTGTTGGTTCTTAGTCTATTTCCAAGAGTATTCACAGAGGACATGCATGCAAAATTGGAAGCATAGGTTTCAGAGGGTGAAGCATACCTATGCTCAATGCAATGAGGTGCATGTGTGAGATGGACACTCAGGGGAATGTTTCCTCCTAGGTAAAGGGTGTTAAGATGCAAAGGATATAAACAAGGCTTTGCTTGGTTGAGGATGCAAACTGCTGAGGTAAATGACTTATAATGAAAAAGAGAGAACCAACAAAAGGCTCAATACTGCAAGCAAGGGCATGAGATGCGATTACAACTTAATGCCAAAAAATGTCCTTTTTTCGTAATCTTAGTCTACTTGGTTTGAAAAAAGGATAAACTTGCACCAAATAAACCTCCTTTCAAATCCAATTTACGAGTGTGAAAGAGACAAGTTCACTCGACAATCTTTTCGCTTTTTGAAAACGAGTCAGAAAAGAGCTTAAATCAAACTCTCTTGGGAGTCCTCTAGGTATAGGTCAGCATGTTATGAGTAATAAATGAGGTTCAACATAAAATGATGTGTTATCTATAAGGGACTCTCGATCCTACGGAAAAAATCTCTGCATGGGCACCGAATGAAGCAGAGGATCTAACTAGGGTACCCATGTTTGGTAAGTCTCTACCATTTGATAACGACACTTATAGTTGCAGATAGAAGGTTCAGTGTTGCTATAAAATGGGTTCGTACTTAAGGCATATGAGCGACAGTCATAGGACGATGCAAATGTGTATGATGGAATGGATACCTATCCTATATGATGGATAATGAAAATACCTGTCCAAAGTTATGAATGGGTGACATGGCACTGAAAACCACAAGAATCCCTGGATAAAACTACAAAAACCAACTCAATCCATTATTGTATTAGTCCATTAGGCAAAAGTATTTTCCAAAACTATGCAAAGTGGGTAAAAATTTGCTATAAATAGTAAAAAAATCAAATTTACTATACAATTTGTATTTTTTACCCAAATAGTGGATTTTGGACCAAATTGCCTCCGAACTTCAACTAGTGATTGTAGGAGCTATGAACGATGGAATCGACGACCGTCTAGACTAGGTAACTCATCTTCCTATCCTCTTTCTTTTCCATGGATTAGATTTTGTAATTAGGTTCCATTTTTTAAGTTATTTAGGGCACAAATTGAAACTTTAGGTGTACGTGGACTACAGTTCATCAGGTCACATATACACATGCTTATATGCAGTTGTTTAAAATACAACTAGCGTATAATCATCCCCATATGTGATTGTGAACACTACAACCCACGTATATGTTCGTAAACAATATTTTTTTAGTGGTTTCTAACTCAAAAAAGGGTTTGTCTCTTGCAGGATGGTGTTAGAGTGGAGGGAAAGAGAACATGAGGAGGTAGATGTTGCAGTGGAGAGAGATCCAGGGGCTCAACTGACCTTGAAAAGATGCGGGCTATATAATTTTTGGGCTCTCAAAGGTATGAGGTCCCAAGTGAGATTGCTACAGTTTCTCATGGATTACTGGGATCCAAATAGTGAGAGCTTCATTCTTGATGGACAACCATTAAGGATAAAAGTTGAGGATATTTATTTCTTGACGGGATTGTCACGTCGAGGTGAGGTGGTCAACCTCAAAGTCCAGGGAGCTGGGAGTGGTATGAAAATTGAGGAATACATAAATGCTCATTGCATTGCAGGGACCGAGAAGGTCGGGAGCCAACTCCCTATTCGAGCGATAAACAATGTTAGCCTCAAGATTATTGTCCTCGTTTTGACATGAATCACATGATCGACCTCTTTGTACCAGACATCGAGGCCACTTATGTTCTACTCAGTGGAGTTCTTCAGACCCACAATGTACGAATGGTGCACCTCACTGCTGGCTAACATGAAGAGTGAGTTAACAGAATGCAAACAGGGTAGTAAGAGGAACTACGGGTTCGCTTCTATCCTTTGTAGATTTTTCTTCGAGTGGGTTCTAGGCTTGGGACCTAGAGTTGAGATTATTCCACATGGACCTCGTGATTCAGCCATGGCACGGTGGACCAAGGTGATGAGACGACAAGGGGGAGGTAGGGTGCCAACACCCTACAATGATGACTTCTTCTTCTGGTGGAGACGGCAGGTGATAGCTCTGGATGACTACCCTTACACAAGGATCAACTTCAGAGGAGATCCTAACATGCCATTACCACCAGTGATCACCTACAGAGACATAGGTATGTCAAAGTTTTTTAAATATATATATATTTTTTTGTATTTTTGTATAGGAAAAAAAATATATTTTTGGATGATGTTAAGTACGAACTAGACATGTATGCGATGTAGACGTATGTACACGACGGTCATATGGACTTACAGGACATTGTCAGAGGCACTGAGGAGATGAGGAAGCGGGAGGGGACGTAGAGAAATTCCTTCAAAATGTGCAGGGCAACCTGTCTCATTTGACATAAAGGATTCCTATGGTTCAGGTGGAGGATCTGTCAGAGGCTATGCAACAACATGTGGTAGGCATGCCCCGTGCTTGGGTGCAACTCTTTCGACATCTCACAAACGCCATAGTTTTCTATCATGACACTCATCCAGTTCCACAGGCGTAGATGTTATGATTATTGTATGATCGGTTGTATATGTATATTGAGGGTATTAGCCCCAATTTTGTACCATAACCATCATATTTTTTGAAATATATATAAAAACATGGTTCTTTGGATTTACTTATGTTACAATGTGTACATTGATGAGAATGTTTTCTTTGCTTTAGTTATGTGACAAATGCCAATCTAAAACAAAATTAGCATATGCATCAGATACATAATTATAACTCCTAGGTATGTGATGATAAGTAATAAAATCAAACTGTCGTTCCAAAAGTCGTACCCGTAGGACTTGTCAGAGTAAAGTAGGGTCACGCACATGGTAACTGTTGTTCAATTGACATACTACTAACTAGGAATCCAGGCGAACCTCTAAAGTGTGAATACCATGTGAAATGGCATCGTGCAAAAGTTCTATAACAACGCTATATTTGGCCACATTATTCGTGGATGGCCCTAGGCATACGCCACCTTAAGACACAAGTAGACCCTCGAGTGAGTAAAAAACCCAAGCGACGGAAGCCAAGTTCTGTTTATGACGACTGGCCTTGTCTACGAATACGAAGTAGACCGAAGACTCTGTTGACATCTATCAACCAAGGGACAACTCGATAAGCAAGATGAAGATAAAAATAAAGTGAATATATATATATATATATATATATATATATATATATATACACACTAAATTACATTAGTATACAAAGAGTTATGCCCAAGCTTGGGGCTCATGCATAATATATTTTCAAATAGAGCCCATTCATGGGCTCAACCAACATGTTCCCTTCATAATATTCTAATTTATAGGCTCATTTTTCTAAAACACGTCCCACGATATAGAAACCATGCCACATGGGCTTGAACTTGCCTACCCCCAGTGGTTCTTTGGCTTGATCATATAGAAGGACCAAGTCACCCTCAACATACAACTAAGGATAGATAGACTTATTGTATTGGACCTTGACACATCCTTTATTCGCTTCGATAGCCGTAGAGGCATCTCGACGCTACTTATCTAGACTCTCTAGGTGCACGAGGTGTCATTCAAGATCGAAAGTGTCAGGTAGGAGCACAACTGCCAATCTAAGAGAAGTAATTTCACATTCAATAGGTAAGATCGAATCCACACCGTGTACTAACTGGAAAGGAGAAAAACTAGTGGAAGTCTTGACCAAGGTTTGGTATGCCCAAAGTGCAGGATATAGCATGATATGCCAGTCAAATTTGTTCTGTCTAACAATTTTCTGCAAAATGGTCTTGAGAGACTTATTCACGGCCTCTACTTGTCCATTTTCTTGGTGGTAGTAAGGGGAAGAATGACCATTCTTAAACCCCAACTTAGATGCTAGTTCTTCCATCATTTCATTATGAAAGTGACTGCCATGATTAGTGATAATCTCACTCAGGATTCTGAACCTGGCTATAATTTGTTTGAATATGAAGAAGGCGACAATATTCCCGTCGGATTTAATTGTAGGCATGGCCTCGACCCACTTAGTAAAGTATTCTACGTCCACGATAATGTGTTGATGCCCCCTAGCCGAAGTTGGGTTGCAATCCACAAAGTCCACCGCCCACTTGGCGAAGGGACCGATAGTAATGACTGGATGGAGAGGGGATGGATGTGAGCGAATTTTTCGAGTGAACACCTGGCATGGGTGACACTTCTTAACCACTTCGATGCAATATTTAAAGATAGATGTCCAAAAATAACTGGCTTGCAAAATTTTCTGGGTTGTCGCAAGCTCGGATAAATGACAGCCACAAGCCCCGTTGTGGCAATTGTTTAGAATAGACTCGACTTCTTTGTGAGTTAAACAATGACACAAGATATTATCTACTCCTCGACGATACAAAGTTTCGCTAACGATAATGTATTTCTTAGCTTGGTATCGTATACGTCATCGGTCATCTCGTGAGAGATGCCGAGGGAACTTCAAAGTTTGAAGATAGAGAACAATGTCTCCATTCCAGGGGTCTGATGACAAGACAAGGAAAATGTGTTCATCCAAAAATGAATCGACATGAATAACATCCTCATCTAATCGAGGGAAATCAGATACTAACTCTGCAAAAAATAGTGATTTTTTGGACTTTGCAGAAGCGAAATCGAGATTGAACTCTTGTAGGATGACAATCCATTTATTTTACTTCCCCCCTATGATACACCTTGTAAGGACGTATTGAAATGGATTGAAATCGAAAAACACATTAGTTTTGTAAAGAAATATATAATGTCGTAACCATTGGACTGCGTGAACGACAACCAAAGCTAGCTTTTCAACATGAGAATATTTGAGTTCAGGGCTGACTAAGTTTCGACTGAGATAGTAAATGATGTGCTCACAGAGCTCATCATCCTCTTGAACCAACACCATACCAATCATCTCTTCGGACACGACAACATAAAGCAAGTAATCCCTATTGTAGTCAGGAGACTTTAGAAAAGGCATTGATACCAAGGCTTTCTTCAAAGCATCAAAGGATTCCTGGGCTCACTCATCCCAGATAGAAGGAGTGTCCTTCTTCAAGAGACGCATGAAACCCTTAGTAATATTGGCATAGTTCGCTATAAATCGACGTAAAAAATTAGCTTTCCCCTGTAAACCTTGAAGTTGGTGAATAATTTGCAGGGGAGACAATCGAATTATTGCCTCAACCTTTAACGGATCTACCATGATCCTAGTCTCAGAGACTAAAAATCCTAGAAGACGACTTGACCTGACGCAAAAGATGCATTTATGAGGGTTCAACTAGATGTGATAATGGAAAAATATTTCAAATACTAGTCGAAGGTGCTTAGGGTGATCCACTCTGTTATGAGAGTGAGCAGCAAGATCGTCAATATAGGCTTTGACTATATGCTTGAGATTGTGAAATGCGAAGGTCATAGCATGTTGGAAGGTTTCTCCGACATTTTTAAGGCCGAAAGGAATCTTCCAGTATGTGAAATTACCCCAAGGGAAAATAAATTTCATATTATGTTGGTCCTCGGGTTTCATCTGAATTTGGTTATACCCTGAAAATCCATCCATGAAGGAAAAAACTTCGCTTCACGCACACTCGTCGAGAATCTAATCGATGAAGGGTGTCAGGAAGTTGTCTTTTGGATATGCTTTGTTCGAGTCTGAAAATCCATGCATACATGGATGGTTCATTGCTTTTTATTCACATGAACAAGATTGGATACCCATTCATTCAAGGGAACCGAGTAGATAAAGCCAACATTAAGCAGTTTTTCTACGTCTGCCTTAATAGCAGGGGCCTTCCAGGGATTGATAGCTCTAAGATGTTTTCGAACAGGCTTAACATCTAAGTAAGTTTTAATCTCAAGTTCGACAATTCAGGGGTCTATTCCTAGCTTCTGTTCATATGACCAAGTGAATACATCTCATAATTCCTTGAAGAGTTCAATGTAGATCAGAATTTCTTCTGGTGAACAATCTGCACCGATGTATACATTTTCAATCTTGCGAGGGATACAAGAGACATCGATCGTGATGGTAGGGGAGATACTCACCATTTTTCCCTCAACATAAATATCATGCATATCAAGTGGAACTATGACATGACTGACTATCTCACTTAAAGTAAATCTAAAATCATCTTGCTCGATTCTAGCAAGCTCTGGGAGAAAATAAGAGCGATGATGCATATCATCCCAAGGTTTGTCAGAACCATTCATAGCCTCTATGATAGCTTCATCCTAAGGAAAAGTATCATCAAGGAAATCATGTGAACAAGACGATGAAGCAGCCCATAAGGGCTCCAAGACAGGATCCTCCTCGTTTGTTTACGAGGTAACAAGATCTAGATCGACGAAAGAGTCAAGAACAACTTGATACACAATCTTTGTTGCCAATAGTGGCATGGCCATTCCAGAATGTGATTGACCTTCACAAGACATTGTCGAGGAAGGTAGGGTCCAAGGATCATTAAAATAGGAAGTGCGGAAAGGAACAAACCTCTCCGACGAAACAGGCCTACTGGACATGGTATAAATATGGTGAACCGGTGCCATGAATTCGAAGGTACCCATAAGGGATGAATACATTCCGAAACTGATATTCTTAGTTGCCGACTGAGAATTTTTTTATCACAGGGATCGACTGTCCAATAGATGCATTGGGGCTAGTGTACACAAAGGACAACTGGTCGATCGTCACGATCTTCCCATTGTGAGGAAATCAAAGAGTACTGAAGACAGACGATACGATTGCAGTCATAGCGTAAGTCCAATTGTGCCCTAGTAACAAGTTATAGTTGAGGGGCGCATCAACTACCTCGACATCCACCTATACCATCTTCCCACCTAACTGGACCGGAAAGGCAGGAAGAATACCGTGAGGGCGGAAGGAACAACCGTCAAAAGCAGTCAACATGGTCGGAGACTAATAAAGGGTTGGAGGGCCAAGGGCTTTCCAACAGGCCAGGGACATCACACATGTTGCAGCACCTTCATCAACAATAATACACTTGATGGTATACTTTGAGTAACCCACGTGGATTTGGAATGCCACATGATAAGGAAAGTGAGGCTTCACATCTGTGACGTCAAACTTGATAACTTTCGAGCCACAAGGATCTAGAGATCCTAACGTAGATAGCAAGGAATTCCTCTGTGAAGGACACGTCTAGAGTACCTCCAGATCCGACATCACACGAGGGGTTTGAACTAGGTCCTCAACAATAGAGTAATTCTGGGCAACTCTATCATTAGGATTGTGGGTAGAGCGCTTAAGTACTCCTTTAAGAATACAAGACAATGGCTCTAGTTTTTCGATCTGTAAGGGTGTCTCCAGAGGAGGGGGATACTCTAAATCAGGTACAGTCCGTGGAGAATTGTAATCGCAAGACTGAGTGGCTACATTAACCTCAGATTTAACCATATTGATGCATAAACGGTCACCATCTTGTGTCGATGGGTTTTGACTCCCACTCGCCACATTTCCAGCATTCGAGGAGCTTGAGGCCATGTGTTGGTTATGTGGAAAAGGATTAGTCAGCACAATGGGTGGTAGAGATAAAAGCCTCGCAGCTTCTATGAGTTTGGGGCATAAATGGGTAAGGTGATCATCTGTACAAAGCTTACAGGGAAACTTCACCTTCTGCCTTTATTTCTTGCCCTCACCAATATTATTATTCGTCTTCTCATTATTACCATTGTCCTTGGGTTTATTATTATTCTTCCCACCCCTACAATTATTATTACATCCTTTCTTCTTATTCCCTCTTGGTTGATGGTTACCATTCAGGCTAGTTGACAATTGAATAAAGTGTACATCCACCGATTGAGTGAAATTAGAGGACACAGATGAAGCCGACCCTCCTGCAAACTGGTTTAGAGACAAGTCTTTCAAATGGCTTGTCACTGATTCTGTGTATTTCACATTGACAGAGCCCACAATTCCATCGGCACGAGGCCCGAGCTTTTTTCTAGGGTCATAGTTTGACCTCAGTGCGTCAGGAAGAATCTCGTATAACATCCCAGACTGAGCATATATAATATCTAACTGTTGGGATTTAAAAATCATTGCTTCCTCAAATGTAACCCCAGATGTAGAAACATCCTTCGAAATATAAGGTAGGAGAGATTTAAGGAACCACTCTAGCAAGAATTATCGAGGTATGTAGGCCTTGATCAACCTATTTCATCTACGCCACTCTTGGATGTGATCCGAGATATGAGTGGCTCTATCCTGACGAAATATCGACAAAAGTTCGATGCCAACATTGTAGCGAACCACCAATTGGAAGTGATTGAGGAAGACTAAAATCAACTAATTAAAAGTTCTGTATGCCCCCCTAGGTAGCTTGATATACCATTTCACAGAAACCCCCATGAGGGTGCGTTAAAACAATCTTAACCGAATGGAATCACCATTAAGGGAATTCAAAGAGTAGAAAAGGTGAAAAATGGTAACGTGATCACCAAGATCCTCACCAATTATTCCCTCGAATTTTGGAATATTTGAAGGAAGCTTAGTGGGGATGGAGGGCCATGATGGATCATGATGCACGGGGTCATTCATTAAATTAGAGAAGTCTGGCAGATTGAGCATGGCTAGAAAAGGGAGACGGGGTTGCGGAATCTGGCCCGAAGTTCCCTGGAAAGATTGTGGTTGGGGAATGACAACCCATCCAGGGTTCTGGTAAGTACCATGGCCCTATACGGGATTATAAGACCCTCCTCTGGACTGATTCATAAGAAGTTGGTTGGGCGCCATTCCAATAGGAATGTTCTGAAGAGGGTTATAAAAAATTCCCCCAGTCGGAGTGGCTCCGGGTTGGGGGTTGCCCAAGGTGTGAAACTGACCTCCTCTAGGTGTGAATCCAAAGGATAAAAGTGGATTCATCATGCCAAATGTTTTGGTCAGAATTGACACATAGGAGGTGGGTGTAAAGGCCGGAACGTGAGCAATAGCTTGTTCACCAGGTTGGTTACTCCATCTAGAAGCAATATGATTAGACCCAAGATTAAGAGGAGGAACACCTCCAATGGTAGGAGTTGTTTGAGGGACACGAGTGCCACCAAACGAGAATGGAGTATGTGGAGGAGCTGTGCGCCCAAGTCCAATGCTAGTATTCGTACCAGCCGTTGGGATGGAGTTTGAAAACTGCGATGTGAAGTTCGACATACCATAAGAAAAAAGACTTGAGGCCATAAGGATGGACTGAACATTATAGCCCAGTGAATGAAAAAAATACCCAAAAGGGTTCATGGCTATAGGTTGAGTATTCACTATAGGACGGGCATAGGTGATGATAGGCACCTCCGGCACTACAACCATTGTGGTTGGAGGCATCGAAGGGGTACCGTTAACTATAGTAGGTATGGGAGTCAAAGGACTCCCAATATCTTGTTGACTTGCTTCAGTGCTCATCCTTGTATGATCGCAAGTTTGATAAGTGGAGGCGTGTGTACCACGTTTGATAACTTTACGCCTTTTAGAAGGAAAAGAATCAAAATGCGGTGATAACTATAACAAGCAGAGAGACCTGTGGGGAAACTGGTCTATCTCCATGATGACTAAAGATTCGAGATATAAAAAACAAATCCTAAGGCCAACTAGTAATCAAAGAGCACACCATAAATAATCAAACGACCAATATGCACACAAACAAGATAAAGTGGTTGAAAGGGGCCTCCCTCTATAAATTAGGTACGCCTCGCCCAAGAGTGGCCTGAGACTCCTCTGCTAAAGATTAGAGGTATCAGAATCAGTTATAAGGGCCCTTATGGGCTTAACAACTAGTCTGTCAGATCCCCCTAGAGAGGTAATCCTCCATAAAGCCCGTGTGTTGTCCGACCCTTATCTCACCCAGGGTACCTGCAGAATAACCCCTACAAGTAACCTATGTGGTACCTAAGTCAAGAAACTAAGAAACCACGATATAACTGATGCACATGTGAATAGTCGTAAGTCAGGTCCACCGTATGGGTAGGGTAACAAATCCCAAAACCTTGAAATCACCGCCTCTCACAGAGGTAAGGGTACTAACAAGATCCCCATATATGAATAGATCCTCAGAAATATATTTGATGCTAAGAAGGTATCGGGGGGATATCCCTTCAACCAACCTCACACGACCTCATGATTAACTTCAGTGTAAGCAGAGCCTCTTGATATTACCGATTATACAATGGATTTCTCCACTCCCTTAGTTAGACACATATGTTGAATTAATATCCTTGGAGAAGTTTACTCACAAAATCCTATTTCAAGGCTCTAAATCCTGAGCTAGTTTGTGCACCCTAGAAAAATAAAATCGTTACTAATCAATTTTAAATTATAGCGTTACTTTTAGTGGCCTTGCTTACTCAAAAAGGTGCGGTCGTGAAACTAGTGACGTTATGACTCAACAAGTAAAATAAGTGAATATGAATACAATGCAAAGTCCTAACTTCAATTCCCAATAAATGATATGCTTTTCAAAATGCAATTCTCAAATCAATTCTGCAATTCTAAATAAAATGCAATCTTTCTTTACATGTACTAAGATCAATGATAAAGACTCAAAAGATCAAATGCCAATAATATAAAATGCCTAATATTTTTGTATTTTCAATATAAAGGAATGAAAATGCAAGGAACGAACAACAACTTGTTATAAAAACTCTACTGTATGTAAACAAAGACAAACCAAGTAGGATATCAAGAAGCAAAACACCCATCCCAAGATGCAAGGACAATCAAATGAAAAGGATGATGAGAAAGGCACCGCCCAAAAATTCAACCAAAGAAAGGTTTCCTGTCATTCCACAGACACTTAACAGTCATAATAGAGACCCAAGAAGACTTAACAATCATCAAAACCTACCCAACAACCATCAAACCCAGAAACCAAGCAATAAAGGGTGATGTACACGACTGTTCAAGGGAAAAGTGTCTATATACACCTCTTGCATAAGGTCAGCATGCATATGTACATGACTATCAAGAAAAAACCCGTGTATATGTGTTCAAACACATCCAAGCTAAGGAGAATGCTAAGAAACCCAGACTCAGAGTGAACATAGGCTATCAAGCAATCATACGACAAAAAACTCAATATAAACGAGAGCAATCTAAGGAGAAAAACACTCCAAACTCCGAAAAAGAAGATTATATCCCCAACGGAGTTGCCAATTCTGTTATGAGGAAAATATTCCTATGGCTAGGGGTAAACCACAACAGATGGAAATGACTGCATAAATCAACTCTAATCTCAAGTATGCTATATAAAAAAATATGCTAGCAAGACAAGATAAAAGGCCTACCTCGCCCAAATATTCAATGAAGTCCATCGTTGAGCACTTGACTCAAAGAAATACACCTACAACTAGTCCTTAACAACCAAGAAACACAAGCATATGGTGATAATATATAATGTTAACACATTCAATAACATAATCCATCAACATTCATAACAAATACACCCATGGAACAACAATTCAAATATTTGCAAGATATTAATTGGACAAGAAAAGAGTATTTCTATTAAAATATAATCAACAGAAGTGAATGAATTACAAACTTCCGTGTCGGCACAATTCAGAACCGAGAAACTAAGTTCCTTCCAGCTGGGCCTCCACCACTTCAATCCTCCACCAAAGGCAAGCTCTTATACGAGAGACAACGAGGTTCTTAAACAAGTAGGAAAGAGCTTGGGGGCTGAACAATGTGTTCAAACTTAAAGGACAAAGGGATGCAAACTCGATATGAAGTGAATAATTTCTCCAAAGTAACTTTTCTCTCAAAGTTGAATTCTTCTCTCCCCTTTTTCCATAGCTCAGATTTGGCCCATTTGTAGCCTTCAAGTGGAATTGAAAGGTCAAGTCATAACGTTTCCAGTATATGGACGACCAAGGATCATAAATCTCATGACGTGACATGGAAACCTGACACCATTTTTTAATTTTGGGCACAAATCCCGATGTATGCGGGCTGTAGTGGTGCAACCTCTGTATACACATGTTGTACTATAGGTAGGGCGTGTATATGTGGAAAAATAATGTTTTTAGCTCTGGGATTTGCAAAAAGGGACTTCAAGTCTGCATAGGGAAATGGAAAAAGGCCTTATGTGCAAGTTTGAATGGGGTGAGGCAAATCTTGCTATAACACTATGAACAAAGGTAGAAGCCTCGATCCTGATGGCTTGTTAGTCAAATTCTATACTGGTTTTTATGAGCTACTACATAATGACCTTCTGAAGGTGATTCAATTATCTAAGCATTCAGGGAAAGTCTTGAGAACCTTAAATTCTATGTTTCTAGCACTCATCCCCAAGAAAAATGATGCGATATCTTTTGGGGATTACAAGCCCATCTCTTGTTGCAATGTTGTCTACAAGGTGATATCTAAAATTATTGCCAATATACTCAAAGCTTATTTTTGAGTGAAATTATTTCTAAAGAGAAGTTTGGCTTCCTCTTTAAGCAACAAACTCATGACACAGTGGCCCTTTCCCAAGAGGCAATGCACTCTATTAAAACCACTAAAATTTGCCCAATCTTGCTAAAGTTGGATTTCTCTAAGGCTTATGAAAAAATGAACTAGGCCTTCCTCGGGCTGGTCCTAGTTCAAATGGGAATGAGCCTAGGTTTAGAAAAATGGATCCTTGGTTGTGTTTAATCTGCCTCCTTTGTTGTTCTAATTAATGGTTCTCCCTCTAAATTCTTTGAGGCTTCCCGAGGGATTCAACAAGGATGCCCTCTTTCCCCGTTTTTATTCCTTCTAGTGGTAGAAGGGTTCAGTAATATTATATGGGATGCAAGGATCAAAGGAGAGTTGAAAGGTCTTAATATCACCCCATCAGAAATCCTCACTCATATGATGTTCGTTGATGGTTTCCTTTTGTTTGGTGCAGGCTCTTTGGAGGAATTTTAGAGCATTCGGAAAATACCATATATTTTCTGCAAGGCTACTGGAATGGAGATTAATTGGAAGAAGTCTTTTGTGCACTATTATTTCATTAGGAGGATCTTTCTCCTTTTCTTGAGTCTACTCTTCCTTTCCCAAGAAAAAGTATTGAGGACGGTTTCAAGTATTTGGGTTTCCATCTCAAGCCTAATGGCTATGTATTTGATTATTGGATTTGGATTTACAAAACAATTGAGGCTTGTATTTCTTTGTGGGTTAATAGGTGGCTATCCCATGGTAGAATGTTGGTGCTACTAACACATGTCTTGCAAAGTATACTTGTTTATTGGACCTCCATTGTCAAGGTTTTGAAATGAATTTTAACAATGATAAGGAAAAAAATGCTTTCGGTTTCTTTGGTTTGGAAGTCAGGAATAGGATGGGATCCTGCTAGTAAAATGGTCCAGCTCAGCGTAGCCTGAAAGTTGAGGCTGGGTATTAAAAATATTTTTCTCTTTATTCAAGCACTGGTTGGTAAAAGTCTCTAGACAATGACAAGGAACTTGACGCTCTGGGGAAGAGTGATGAATCCAAAATATTTGGCAAGAATCTCTTTGGAAGATTGGTTCTTTATTCCTAGGAAATTTTCCAAGAATAGTTCAATTGTGTGGAAGGATCCGGTGGATTCCTTCCCCTTAGTTTGAAAACAAATAATTTTACGTATCGAGAATGGGAAAAAAATCATAATAGGGGACGATACTTGGGCTAGTGCAGATGACTGTTTTCGTATTTATGATAATATTAGGACAATTCTTCATGATCATGGTATTTTCTCACTCTGGGATGCCAAGGTGAATGATCACTTGAGGCTTGGGTGCCTTGGGTGGAAGTCTGAGGCATATATTGATCTTGAATTGGAGCAAGCAAAAGAATGACATCATTTTGTACATAAGATATGCTCTAATCACATTAAATTAATTGAGGAAAATGATGACTCCAACCTGGTCGAAGAATGCTCAGATGGGGGAATATATATGAAGATGGGATACAATGCTCAGATTGAGGTTGATTTCAATGGGACTTCGATGTGGTGTTGGAAGCATGTAAGGAAGTTGCACGGTCCTATGAAACAAAAAATTGTGTCGTGGATGGATTTTGTAATAAGTTGTTGACTTGGGATAATGGTCTTAAAAGAGATTGGATTGGTCCTAATATATGTTCTCTTTATTGCAATTACACGAAATCGATTCATCATCTTTTTGTCTTGTGTCCATATGCAGTGCAGGTTTGGCATATTATAGCCCAAAATTTTACCCCTAAGGTATCTTGGAACAAGGCTGAGTTGGATCTTTGTGTTCGGGAGTGGTTGATGGATGATGTGGTTTGTAATTTTGAATCTCTCCCTTTTCATATGGTTTATTTTATTTGGTGGGCACACAATTTGAGAATATTTCAAAACAAGCTCATTCCAACAGAGGTGGTCGCAGTTTTGATAAAAAAAAATTCTTTGGATTTCAAAAGTGTGCCCAATCACAAGAAAAATTTGAATTTTTTTATGCCTTCTCTGGATTATGATAGACCCTAGGGATTCTTTGATGGATCCATTCAAGGTCTTCCGCTGAGATGTGGGATAAGTGCGGTGTTGTATTTAAATGAAAATCAATTTTTTTAGATTTAATATGCTCTAGGTGTTGGTTCCAAGACTAAGGTTGAATTCTCGACTTTATACTCATTGTTATACTTTACGAAATCTTGTGGTATTTACCGACTACAAGTTCTTGGTGATTCACATCTAGTCATTGACTTAGCTAATGGAAGGTTTAAGGTGGAGGTTATGTTCCTTCAGTCCTTTCTATCTCAAATTTGAAGTTTCACTCAAGATTTGGAATGGTCTTCCTTTACCCATATATATTAGGAGTTAAATCAAACTGTTGATCAGTTTTCAAAAGAAGCTTTAGAGTGTTGTGATGGAACTTTTTCTATTTATGAATTCAAGGATGGAAAAATGTATGCGAGTATGGAGTTTCACTTTTGAAGCTATGTATCTTTTACATTCAGTGTATGGTGTCTCTATGCTATGAAAATGAATTGAGTATGATCTGATGGAGTATTGGAGTCTGATTTTAGCCTGTATTGTTTTTGTCTTGTATTTGAGTCTAAATGTTGTGAATTCATGGATATAGTCATGTTTTGGTAGTTTAAAGAGTTTGTCTAGTTCTTTTTTTTAGTCCATGGGATAGATTAGATGTATTCCCCTTTGGAATATAAATATTTTTTTCATCGAAAAATAAAAAACATTACTGAATAATAATAATAATAAGTGAAGTGCACACCCTAACTCAAGACATGGCCTAACCAAGGGACAAATCATGACTAGTCAATTTGTATAAGTATACCATCACATGTCACTACATTATATCAATCTATTTCATATTCATTATTCAATTATTAAATACATATCCTATATGGATTTCAACCTACTATCATTCTTATGGATATTCCTTAGTAAATCAACTATTGTTCATTGTGTGTGTGTGTGTGTGTGTGTGTGTGAGAGAGAGAGAGAGAGAGAGAGAGAGAGAGAGAGAGAGAGAGAGAACTTTTGCAAAAAAAATTCACTATGAATCATTTTTGTGATGTTTTCTAAACATCGATTGGGGATGTTGAAGAAATGTTGAAGAATGGTGTTTTGTAAGCATCACAAAACAACATTTTGAAACATCAAAAGGAGACTATAAAAATTTAAGATTTTATGAAATTTTATCTTATAAATGTTCCCATTACAACATTTAAATGTAGAAATAAATGTTTTTTCTCACCCAAATATGGTGATTTAGATTCCCGAGTATTGTGATTGTTTATTTTTGTAATAATTTTTACTTATATTTAAAAAAACAATTGTTTTTTGGGAAGTTTCCGAAGTGGTATCGAGTTTTATTTGGTGAAAACTATCCTTGTGTCCAATTTTATTCTCTTATTAGAAGTTTTTAGAATTAAACTACCAAGCATACACGTAATATCTTGACTAAATAGATAGCTCTACTACTCCTTGTCTGTAAATTCGTATATACTTATACTATTTAAAATTTGACAGGATGTCCAAAGCCACCATGTTGAGGGATTCGGGGTGAAGAGGAAGTGGAACCATAGAAAATCATATTGTTAAGGGAAAATATCCAGAAGACCTACTACTAATGGATACTAACCATCACAATGGCCTTGGTGGCTACCCCACTTGGAATGACATATATGAAAGGTTTGTGTATGAATATTTCCCACTAGAGGATGATGACCTGGACATATATCGAATCATAAAAAAGAGCGGGTCATATGTTATCACAGCTAGACCCACCATTATGCATTACAATGAACAGACGAGATGGGCGTTTTCACACTTGGATGCAAGGACAACTACAACATTGAACGAGATTAAGGCACCCATAGCCTCCTTAAAACCAGTAGACATCCATGTATGGTACCAGCTACCTAAACCAGTTTCATTCTTGAAAAAAGGCCTATTATAGGTATTCAAAGAAGAACACCCAAATATTTCTGAAGCAATTCAATATTGGTTGGAGGAATTTGTGCCATTTTCTTAGAAGGACAGTCGACTGTATTTAATACAACATCTAAAAGAACCCTAACAGTTGCTCGCCTCCATAATATGCATATTGTATGGAGAAGCAAAGTGCACCCATTTTAGGTTGGAATGTGTTGGGGTCCTGTAATCATAGGTAACTTGACTCTTCAACTGATGATTTAGCGTCTCTTCCGTGATGACGAAATATGGCTCGATTGATTCCATTTTCCCCTCCATCTGTTTTGCCTAACCCTCCATCACTATGCTACACCCTTCATCCACCTCTGCGCCCCCACTCCTTGTGCCCTTTTGTCCCGTTGAGTAAGCCTCGCCCGCCACTCATCCCTAATAAATAAACTTAGGATAAAAATAGTAGGTTAATAAGGCTAGTAACAAAATTTAGTATAGTTAATTTAATTAAAATAGGTTAGACTAATTATTAATTAATTAATTAATAATTAAGTTAGCTTAGTAACTAAGTTAGTGTTTTATTAATTAAATATTAAATACAAGTCAAAAAGAAAAACTAAAAATAAAATAAAACACAAAAGCAAATTAAAACAATAAATAAAATATATTAAAATTAAAACAATACAAAATATAACAAAATCAAAATAAAACAAGCGTACATACAAAATAATATTAAAAAATAAATAAATAAATAAAATTAATAAAAACAAAACTAACGCTATCCTAAGTTCTACCCACCCCCCAACTCCACGCACACTTTCCACAAAACAAATTAAATCAATTGGTATTAAAATTTCCGGACCCCCCCTCGCC
>JZKD02S1993975.1:26270-37412 GCA_000966675.3 Picea glauca | reverse complement strand
TACCACCCTTCCCAAACAAAAACCGCTTTCGCAGCTTTTTGACCAGTCTTCTTTCGAAGCCGATTCCGGGCAAATGAAAATGAATTTTTAAAAACTGAGAGAGGTTTTTCTCCTTAATAGCCTGAAGAATAAAAAAATCTCTCAGTTTTTTCACAGGTGCCATGAGTAGGGAGAATTGAAGCTGCCTTTCAGCCTCATTTTTCGGATTTTTGGTTTTTCTGTTACAGTCCCGATCTTGCATGAGCTGTTACGAAAAGCTGGAGGCAAATTTGGCGAAACCGAAGGAGGTTTTTGTCCAGTACATGCCCATATACAATAAAATCCTTCAGTTTTTTCCTAGGTGTCAGCATTGAAGAGAAACAAATGTATGTTCGGGCCCCTTTTTTGCAGAAATTAGGCCCGTCTTTCATGGCGGACAGTTCCAGATTTTTGGGGATTTCTTGCTATTTTTGACCGAGGTGGTTGAATTCGACCTCGGGAACCAGAAAAGAGTCTGGTTTATATATGGTATGGAATCAAATGTGCAGGAAGAGAAGAGACCATGATTTAGTTTTTGTAAACAACTCACAGAGCCTTCTGTATTTTTCATCATTTCAATAATACAGTCGCAGTAGTTACGGGATTCTTGTGTCAAATTCATTGGTGAATTTTTTCTCATTGTGATTTTGTTTTCCTCTGTTATCATATATGTTTTTCTTCTCCATTGTTTCAAAGAGATTTAAGATCAAGATTTGTGTAAAAACACCCTGTTCCCAGTTTAAAGCAATGTCAATGTTTTCCACTAAAAGTTAAACGCAGAATTCTCTACTGCTCTCTCTTTAATTTTACCTCTTAACATTTCCCCCCTTCTTCCATACCCCAAGATTACGAAGAATCCAGTGATTTGCCTACCTTGCCCTGTAAGGCTGTCTGTAGGATTTGTTTTTGATTAAATCTCAGATTGTGACTCCATTGCCCATGGTTCCTCTTCTGTGCACCTACCCAACTCAGAAACATATCCTATTCTCCATAGCTAGCCTAATATCCTATTCCAACAAATCTATATCAACCAAAGAGATCCCTCTCTGAGTCTCGGAGGGCTAGATCCCTGACTCGAAGTGGTTTTGATGTTGCCTCTGTGACTGCCTTCACAGCCTTGGGAAAATTACAGAGCACTAACAGAATGGACACCAATACCATACTACATGGACGAGAAAGGGCATGTGTTCAATTGGGCACAACTATTGTACACCAATATCTCCGAGACAACAAAAAGAGTACCAAGGTCAAAACAATCAAGTTTATATATGTCTTCTTATTTACTAGACATTGTATGTGGTTCAATTTATTTTCCTGGAATGGGTTGGTATTTGAACCCCGCTTCATTCCCTAGACATGTCTATTGTTTTTAGTTGTGGGAGAAAAACTATAGGAAGCATTTTTATAATATTTGTGATCATTTTATGGCACCCATGTATGTTGTGATATACAACCAAAACCCTCTAAGTTTATCCCCATAATCCATTGAAGCCATTAAAGATACAGGTTATTGGTATATAGGAAAATATTATACCTATATCATAATATATGGTTGTGCAAGTGCCCCACACCTTCTCCCTAAGTATATACCTGAAACATTAGTTTCTAGGGAGATTGTTTATTATACGGTGGAGGATGGAATCACTGCATTCTTAGCTTCCAATTCAAAAAGGATATGGTCAAGATTTCCCATAAAGGTGGGGATGAAAACATTATTGAATGTCCCACATGCTATGAAAGAAGTAGAAGCTCTTGGTTTTGTTTACAGGAAAGGCCAACAAACATGAACCAAAGGGAGTAGTCCAAAGTTACCTTAAGTCGGTGGGGTTAGTACACCCAACCCAACCTCAAATAGATCCTCGAGAAGACATTTGTCACAGAGATTTATCCTTTGAAGAAGTTTTAATGAGAATTAAGGATGAAACAAAGAGGGAGAAACTACACTTGAACAAGGAAGAGAAGGGGAAATGAATAAAGAAGCAGTGGGAACAATTGATAGCCAAGGATATAAATCAAGAAGAAGAAATAAAGAAATCCCATATTTCCAAAGAGGAAGAACAATTGAAAAAGGCCTTGCAAGCAAACAAAACATATGAAGCAAATAAAAAATGAGAGGAAGAAGAGTTAAAGAAAAAAGAATAAGAATTAACAAAGAAAGTAGCAGAGGAAGAAGAGAAGAGGAAAGAAGAAGAATCCAGTAAAAGGGAAGAAGTGTTGGTTGAAGCAAGGAAATTATGGGAAAACCTCAAAAAAAAAAAAAAAACCCACTCCAAGCTCATCACAAAACGTCTCTTTGTTGGACACTCCCATCTACCCTGACACTCAATTAAATACTTTTCCATCTAGTTTCGACTATATCACTTCATACGTGGTTATTTTTCAAGACAATATTTCTTCTTTATGGGGACTTTTTCTTTAGCAAATATAAAAGGAAAACAACCACTAGATCAAGCAAAATCCCAAGGATCAGAAGTCCCAGGGACATAACTTAGAGGAAGATTCATCTCATGGCCTATGGGAGATGATCTCAAGGAAAATGTAGAGGCGAGAGCCCCAACCCTACATGATTTTGCAGTGGCTAATTCCATCACAATTAGTGAGTTGGGTGTTTCTCTAGACAACTGCAGAATCCAAGTATCCCTACTAGAAGAGTAGCTAAAACAACAGAAGGACTAGATGGAGGTATATTTTGTGCATCAAATGAAGGAAAAAGAGTATTTGTATAGTATTGAGGTGGATAATATGAAAAATATGCATGCACAAGAAGTGACAAACCTTAGGGATGAGAACCAAGAGTAGGTTATCTTCTCTAAACAAAAAAAGCATAAGATCTCAGAGCTTGGACAAAAGTTGCAGTAAATGGAGAATTCCATGAAGGAAAATAGCCAGGGGGAACTTGCTTTAAAGACTATATGGGAAGAAGATGTCGGGGTCAATGAAGACCTAAGAAAAACACAATCTCAATTCGTTTGTACACTGAATGATATACAGATGCATCATGTTGACTTGATCACTTTGTAAGAAAAGATAAATAACTAGAGGATCCAGTACAAAATTGATCAACGTGCATTTGAAAAGGTGGTGGATTGGCAAGAATTGCATACTAAGACACCTGAAACTCTTCCTAGGTACAATGTGAAGAAAAAGATAAAGGACGAGATATTTTTTGATTCCTTCGAAGAAATATTTGATGAGGTCCAAGAAGCTTAGGAACTGGCCACCAAAGTCTGTTTTAGAATATGGAACTCTACAAATGAGCTATTAGAAGATTTTGGAATGGAAATCATGGACAAGTTGGATGAGGTTGGCCCGAGGGAGTTAAGGCTCAAAGAGGTGGTGGAAGATAGAGATGCTAGCAAATAATTAATCAACAAGATCAAAAAGGTAAACAAATATGTCATAAATAAATAATTGATTAAGCCGATTAAATTAGCTACTTCTGCTAATGAATATATAAAGAAGGCTAAAAAGGAGATAAAGAGAGAAGTAGTTGGAAATGTGTGTGATGGAGAGCTACAACTAGAGAAGATGCAACATAATCGACTAACATTAGTACTTAACATCTGCGATTTAGGACCACTTATATAGAATAAGTTGCCTCCAATAAATCTGCTTCAAATTTTGTGTTTCATTATTATACATTAACCCAGTGAGATTGTAAACTAGTATAGGACAAAATAGCACTATATAAAGTCAAAAATAGGAAATGAACAATCATGAGAACTAAAAAGTCTGTCTTATTATATAAAAGAGAGCTCAATGTAAGAAAGAGGGATTTTTTCTCGTTGTATAATCACATGATACTATTATTTCTACGAAAATATAGAGCAGAAGGAAATTTTGAAGTCATGAATGTCTGCAAATGTGTATGGGACTACTCTACATATGCTTTTTCTATTTAAGCTTCTTGAATGATCATCTTGTGAACTATTTCCATGCATTTCATTTGAGATGTTTATGCTTGTATTATTTCTAATGGATACAATGGTGATGTTATAGGTCTACTCTATGACTATTCGTGAGTTAATTTGTAGCTTATTGGTTTAAATATTATTGATTGATATGAACTAATTCTACAGTCAATAATATTATCTCATGTTGTGTCGATCTTGTTATATTTTCTCTTGATCATGATAGGATAGAGTAGAGTTAGATTAGAACAATTAGTTTTAAATAGTTTCATCGAAGTATAACAAGAATTCTTTGGAGGACAACCTGTCCCCATTGTTGTAATTGAAAATCCTTAAGTGGCAACCAAGGCCACATACTGGTCGAAAATTTTCATCCCAAAAAAGAGTAGGTCTAATTGGGACTCGCCATTAGGATTTTTACTTTTCCTGCTTGACAGGCCATTCAGACCCGTCAACCCCACTTTTGGGCTATGTTAAATACTTGGCCACTAGGAGGAGAAAGGGTTTCATTCTTTAGCATCGTATTTGTTCCATAGTTGAGAAAAGAACCTAGGCATGTTATTTTGATAACATAAATGAGGAGGAGAGATTATGTAGCAGTCATACATGCCACAATGTCAAAGGAAACTCCATAGATAGTGCCTCTTTCTTTGTACTTTCATTTGAAGAAAAGAGAGCAGAGTGGCATCACCTTCTAGATGAGTTTTCTCCTGTATTGGGTTTCCCGGGTCATATCTCGTGTTTTTTTGTGGATGGTGTGTGATTTTTTTATTTTTTATTTTCTCTATTTTTTGCATTTCAATTATTTCATACATTTAAGTAGAAAACCGATAATTAAAGAATCTGAGATCTAAAGGAAATTAACTTTCACAATATATATTTCAGTATTTTTATTAGATATTTTGTGACGAATTGTCCAGTGGAATATCTTGTTGAAAAAAATTCTTACTTCAACACCTAGGTAATTTGTTATCTAGTGATTTCCTTACTACAATCATATTAGTAGCTCACCAAACAATAATACACTACTAAAATATTCAATTGAACATGCAACGAAAGCACAAACAAGGAAACTAAATCAAACACATAAGAACACCAAGATTTTTGGGTAAACCCTTGGAAAAACCCCGGAGGGAAAACCATTCCATTGATACTTTTATTAAGGTCAAATCAGGGCTCCCGTAATAGGGATAATGGCCCACTAAGAGAATTATACAATGCAGACAAAACTGGCAAGAGCTTACCTACTGTATGGAAGTTCTGGCACACTTTTTCTTAAATCCATGACTTGCCCTTCTATGACCTGTGGATATCTGTGACTCGACCCACTTTGACCCATGGATATTCAAGACTGTCTCATCTGTGACTCACAAATGCGTACAGAAAGTCTGTATGAAACACTTCTCTCCTCTGGATTCTCCCTTTGAAACCCACCCATGAATTCCTCTGCTCTCTCTCCTCCTTGACCTCTATGACCTCTAGATAGATGTCCTTCTCCACCTATTCAAATCTTGAATCATGATCCTTTGTGATCCAACCCTCTCATGAACTCTCTTTACCCAACCAATAAGATCTCCTCACTCTAGTGTAAGAAAAAGTCCTTCTTTGCTCCTACACTCCTCACACTGGCAAAAGTCCTTCTTTTCTATCTAAACTATGGTCTCTCACCAAGTATCTCAACCTCAACCTCTCATCGAAAGTACCAACCTTGTCGACTCCATCAAAAAAAGCCTCTCACAAGTGTATCTCACACAAGTGATTTATCCTATACCCCATCCTTTCTTTTATAATCATGATTTACAATATATTTCTAATCTCTAAGGTGATCTACGATTGAGATTAATTCTCACACTCACTTAAGATTTATATTACATGTTGCATGCTAAGCATGTCATTAAATAACTCAATTCACAAATAAATACAATTTTACTTTAATTATTTCCTTCTAACTAAAGTAAACTCAAGACTATAATATTTCTGACAACTTCCACATGCAAAACACATGCCTATGTGGAAGTACCTATTTGATGCTACCAAAAACATCAACACTCCCTCTTAGTGAAGAAGGTACTTCTCCCACCCAGAGTTGGATCTATCTTCACTACCAGATCCACTACCATGCCTACTCTCCAATACACCCGATTGGTTGCCCCCCTCTAACACATAATTAATCCCTGCCATGATGGTCTAACCTATCTCTAAAGACTCACTGCCTATGAACATGCTCCTCTAATTCTCTTTCTCATGAGAATCATGCATGGCCATCTCGTGATATGGCTCCTTCTGGACTGACTTTGAATGTTTCTCCTTCCCACATAAACCTAAAGTATGACTCCCTCTGATTATCTCAACCTTCAGAGCTACCTGCTCCTTGTTCTCTGTCACTATGTTGCTGACAATTTCTCTCACAGGATGGACCTTTAGCCTATACAATTTTCTCTCTCTAACTCCAAAGACAAATGCTTTGTCTGAGCTAGATCCTCTAGGCATGATAAGTTCCTTTCCATCCTGGAACACTACATCAAATCCCTTCTTCTCAATCACTGAGACTGAGATCAAACTCCTCTTAAGTTTTGGCACCCATAACACATCCTGTACTCTCAATGTGCCTCCTGACTCCATCTAGAATGACACTATTCCAAATCCCTTCACTGGATGCTTGGTCCCCATACCAAATTCCACATGCATCTCTGAGTCATACTCTATTAAGCTCTTTAACACCTCTCACGCTCATGTCATATGACATGTGGCTCCACTATCTATCAACCATGAACTACCTGATATAGTTCCCAAGGAAGTCTGGGAAATAAGTAAGAACCATGTATGATCAAACTTCTTGCAAAACTCATCCAATTTAGTATTTTTCGATGCAACTACCTCTAAATGCATTTTATTTCCCCCCTTCTTCCTATGTGGACATTCCCTGCATATTGTCCAAACTTGTGACATGCAAAGCACTTGACTTTTCTCATGTTCTTCTTCTTCTTACCATCTTGAGCGATCAAATCTCCACTGGAAATCTTCCTGAACTTGCCCTTCCTTTCCTGGATAGCAAGAGAAAATTTCTCATCATGGCTCCTCTTCAAACCATCCCTGGATTCTAACCGAGTCTCCTCCTGAATAAAAGCATTCCACAGTCTATCAAACCCTGGAACTGTCTCTCGTGAATAGATCTCCTGCACAAAAGGTTCCCAATACTTGGGAATACCTCTCAACACTACATTCACCAACTCAACATCATGTATTGTCTCGCCAATCGCTGCAAGTTGATCTTGGATTTGAGTAATCTTCATAAGATAATTCACAACCGTGTCCTCACTGGACATCCTAACAACTTGAAGCTCGTGCTTCAAATGTAGCAACATGCCTATATTATTTTTTTGGTATAGAATCACCAAAGAAACATGCATTTCCTTGGTAGATTTCTTCTCAGCAATGTGCGGAATCAAGTGATCCTTCACCAATTCTAGCAACACCCACTTGGCCTTCACTTCCTTCTTCTTCTGAACTTCCAATTCCTATGGATTAGTAGGAATTGCAACCGTAGCTTGAAAATATTCTTTGAGTTCATTCTCCTCCAATAAAGGAAGAATCCTTGCCTTCCAAGCCTGAAAGTTTGTTGCCCCTTCTAAATTGTCCTCAATCTTCAATGTGTTCTCCATATTTAAGATACGATATAATAACCCTCTGTTGGAACTACCCTTTACTGTCATGTATGGCCTATCCATGAATTTCCCTTCTATAACCTGTGGATATCCGCGACTTGTCCTTCTATGACCCGTGGATGTCCATGAATATTTACACTATGACTCGCAGATGCCTCTGTATACCTACAAAAACACATGTTCTCCATAGTACTATTGTTTCCATGAAAATATATCATTTGATTTCCCCTGTTGGTTATTTACCTTATAAGATCTATCCTCTTGGTTTCTTCCCTTTAGAGACTAGGCTTTGATACCATGTTGAAAAAAATTCGTACTTCAACACATAGGTACTTTGTTATCTAGTGATTTCCTTACTGCAATCAAATTAACAATTCACAAAACAATAATACACTACTAAAGTATTCAACTGAACATGCAGCGGAAGCATAAATAAGGAAACCAAATCAAGAAAATAAGAACACCAAGATTTTTGGGTAAACACATGGAAAAACACCAAAGGGAAAACTGGTCCAATGATGCTTTTATTAAGGTCAAATCATGACTCCTGTAATAAGGATAATTTCCCACTAAGAGAATTATACACTGTAAACAAACCTAGCAAGAGTTGACCTATTGTACAACAGTTCTGGAACGCTTTCCCAGAAATCTGTGACTTTCCCTTCTATGACCCACGAATATTCGTGACTTGACCCATTGTGACCCACAAATATCTACGACTGTCCCAACTGTGACTCACAGATGCATACATACAGTTCGTACGACAAGCTCCATACGTTACACTTCTCTCCTCTGGCTTCTCCCTTTGAAACCCACCCGCGACTGCCTCTGCTCTCTCTCCTCCTTGACCTCTATGACCTCTAGACAGATGTCCTTCTGCACCTATTCAAGATATTTAATCATGATTATTTGTGATCCAACCCTCTCATGAACTCTCTTCACCCAACCAATGAGTCCTTCTCACTCTAGTGTAAGAAAAAACCCTTCTTTGCTCCTACACTCCTCACACTAGCAAAAGTCCTTCTTTTCTATCTCAACCTTGGTCTCTCACCAAGTCTCTCGACCTCAACCTCTAGTCGAAAGTCCCAACCGTGTCAACTCTCTCGACACAAGGCTCTCACAAGTGTATCTCACACAAGTGATTTCTCCTATACCCCAGCCTTGCTTTTATAATCATGAGTTACAATATATTTCTAATCTCCAAGGTGATCTACAATTGAGATTACTTCTCACACTCACTTAAGATTTAGATTACATGATACATGCTAAGAATGTCCTTAAATAACTCAATTCACTAACAAATTCAATTTTACTTTAATTAATTCCCTTTAACTAAAGTAAACTCAAGACTGAAATATTTCTGACAACTTTCACATGCAAAACACACGCCTATGTGGAAGTACCTATTTGATGCTACCGAAAAGATCAACATATCCATGGCAGTTTATAGATCACAAGGCCTTGAGACTCATACCTAATTCTCAAAACCTTGTGAGGGAACTAACATCCTTTATTACAGGCCAAAGATACTATCCAAATGCCATGTGTGGTGCTTTGAGTCAATTCAAGACTAGACACATGCCTTGACGTTATGGGAGGGTTTCAAGACTCAAGTATGTCTAATGTCCCCACATAACCTTCGAGATCGTCCACGTTTGCATCAATTCTCATCATTCACGTCGATATCATTGTCATCATTTTTCATTCCCTTCTATAGAATATTTGTCAGAACTCTCTTGAAATGTCTTGGAACTTCCAACATGCCCTTCACCGATGTCATCCACCAACCCCTCATAGTGAGAAGTGAATGGGGCCAATGTTGAAATTTCTTTGAAATGTGACTGTATGAGTCGAAATTTGACATGGTTAGAATAGACACATGCCTTGACTAAATGGGAGGGTTTCAAGGCTCATGTATGTCTGATGTCCCCACATAATCTTTGAGATCATCCATGTTTTCATCAATGTTCATCATGCACGTCGATTTCATTGTCATCATTCGTCATTCCCTTCTATATAATATTTGTCGAAACTCTCTTGAAATGTCTTGGAACTTCCAACATTCCCATCACCAATGTCATCCACGGACCCCGCACAATGAGCAGCGAATGGGGCCAATGTTGAAATTTCTTCAAAATGTGACTGTATGCGTTGAAATTTTACATGTTTAGACTAGGCGCATGCCTTGATGGTATGAGAGGGTTTTAAGACTCAAGGACATAATTATATTCATCATCACCATCATCATGGTTTTCATTTCCATCATCATCATCATTATATTCATCATGAACCAATTTTTCCATCCATGTCAATAAAGATCAAACCCGACATACCCATCTTTACAGTGAAACCTGATTAAGATGCAAATTTCCATGTATTTGTCCTTTTCTTGTGGAATTCTTCGAGATGATTAAGCCATGATTCTATTAAGTTGAGACATCCCAAAAGAATTTTATAGGGTACAACATGCAAGTGGTTTAATGGTTAATGGGTTAGGGATTATATCGGGTGAAGGGATTAATAACATCCATCGACCCTGCATGGTTAGCAATGAATGAGGCCAACGTTGAATTTTCTCCAAACTTTTTCTGTGTGCACTGAAATTTGACATGGTTATACTAGACACAATCCTTGATGGTATGGGAGGGTTTCAAGACACAAGGATGTCAAATGTCCTCACATAATCTTTGAGATCGTCCATGTTTCAAGGGGTTAGGAGTTAGGGGGTTGGGGGTTAGATGGTATAAAGGTTAAGGTCAAGGTCTTAGGCTTAGGATTAGTGAAATATTTCAATTTGTTTTAAATTATAAATTAATTAATAAAATTTGGATACATTTAGCCTAATGGTTTGGATTTACATTGTTTTACATATACGATATATGTAATTATATTTTTTAACAATTGTGTATTTAATGTATTGTTGTTGAACAAGGTCTTCATCCTAGTTCAATGCGAGTCTAACCAATAACCTGACAACGCCTGTAAACCATTATCAACCAATAAATGACCACTAACCATGCTAACTCTTCTCCAAGTAATCCTAATTTTTTTTTCCAACAATTCATAGCAAAGATTGAACACTTTAAGGATATTGCAATAGGTAATTTGTATCGACACAAATAATACTGAATCATTTCAAAGTTTGGGCCATAAGAATCAACATTTTTAAAACATGGATTACAAATAATTCCGAAAATTTAGAAGTCTTGGTCTTTAACATTATCGTATGCAACAATGTCATCCAATGTACCATTGTCAATGTTCATATGTTCTTTCAAGTATTTAATATTATCATCATCCTCATCTTGACCTGCATCATATTCATCATCATTGAAATTTGATTGTAGACCATCTATATTGTTACCATATGTATTTAGATCATCATTTTCTATACCATCCATATTATTGTCTTCCATATCATCATGTAACTCTAGATTGTTGTCTTCTTGTGCCTGAACATAACCATCTTCAACATCATCATGGATGTCAATTTCTTCGATGTTCTCTAATCCCTCTCTTTCATTTTGTTGGCCATCATTATTTTTCTC
>JZKD02S1993975.1:0-26260 GCA_000966675.3 Picea glauca | reverse complement strand
CATAAGAATCAACATTTTTAAAACATGGATTACAAATAATTCCGAAAATTTAGAAGTCTTGGTCTTTAACATTATCGTATGCAACAATGTCATCCAATGTACCATTGTCAATGTTCATATGTTCTTTCAAGTATTTAATATTATCATCATCCTCATCTTGACCTGCATCATATTCATCATCATTGAAATTTGATTGTAGACCATCTATATTGTTACCATATGTATTTAGATCATCATTTTCTATACCATCCATATTATTGTCTTCCATATCATCATGTAACTCTAGATTGTTGTCTTCTTGTGCCTGAACATAACCATCTTCAACATCATCATGGATGTCAATTTCTTCGATGTTCTCTAATCCCTCTCTTTCATTTTGTTGGCCATCATTATTTTTCTCAGTATCCACTAATGCATCGTCAAATACATGCCTTAATCTTGGATCATAATGTATGACAAACATCCATTTCGGGTCCAAAATATCATCATAGAAAAATACCTGCACATGAATGACATACATATATTAGACGTATGTTATAACAATTTTATTAATCAATAAACACATATATATTATCGCAATAAACTATGAATTAATAGCTTAATGATCACTACCACTTCTTATTTGAGTTAAATAAATACCTACTCATAATGAATTGGTAGAACACAAGGGTCTGTATCCTCCGGTAGGAACCTCGAGGAATCTATAGAAAACAATCCACTATGGGTATCATGTCTTTGTGTCCTCTCAAATGCTTCCTACCATCTACACTTAAAAATACAACATTTAAAAGAACGGTAATCCAACTCAATAATTTCTTGGATTTTCCCAACATATTGTAGATTCCCTTCAATAATATTCTTATCTTTTGAGCTTGCTCAACTGGATTGTGATGCAGGAGCATCTCTCCACGTCAGCCAGCCAGCCAGCCAACCAGCCATGCTAGCGAATTCAAATCACGCGTTGAAGAGAGAGGCGCAACCTCATTTAAATCTGAATTGAATGTAATTAAATGTTGTAGGCTGGTGAGCCATAGAGCCATGCCTTTGTGCAGGCGTAGAGTAGATCGGCCTTTAATGTTTGTATGGCTGAGATCTAGATCTAGATGCTGGACTAGATAGCCCATTCAATGCAATTGAATAGGGTAGGTAGGTTGGAGGGAAGAGCTCGAAGAGCCCCCTCAGGTAAAAGAGATTTTTAGGATCTCATTTTGTAGTAAGTCGAGTAAGTCGAGAAGTCGAAGTTGAGTTGTGTGATAGTATGCAAGTAGAAGCAGAAGAGATGAGCCGAGACCTTGTTACAGGCTGTGCTCAGGAACATATTGTAAATACAGGCATTTGCCATATTTAATACAAAGAGCAGTTTTTCCTGCATGTATTCTATGTTGAATGAATGTCTGTGAGTGTTCCATTGTGTGTTGTAGATGTATACTGTAGTTGTGCATTTGCAGGAGTGTGTTTGATTTCAGGGTTGAAGGTCTTTGAGGCTTCACACCAGGAGGGTGTGACAGAACACTGTGGGTTCTGATAGCCATGCATAGGATGCATTTCTGAATACTACAGGTTCAGACAAAGATGTGTTGTGGCACAGGAACTAGAGTCAACAACTCAGGAGGAAGACCTCAAGGTTCCTGAACACCTTGGAGGCAAGGCTGTGTAGGAGAGACACAGTTGTAGAAAGAACTTAGCTGTGAGTTCTGTAAATCTCTACCAAGTGGGCATTGAGCACAGACACAAGGTGCAGTTGGAGGAAATATGTTGTGAGTTCAAAGAGAACCAGAATCACTGAGGATTCTGTGAAGCTCTGCCAGGTGGGCATTGATCAAGTGCAAAGGAGTTCACAAAGGAAGACTTCTGTTGAGAAGTTCAGGGAAGGAACATAATCACTGGGGATTCTGAAAGCTCTGCCATGTGAGCATCGAGCGAGTGCATAGGTGTACAGGAGAAGGACACCGAACTGCGGGAAGTTCTGTGAAAAAGATACTCTGCCAGGAGGGCATAGAGACAGTGTGCAGACAGGCACAGGAGAAGAGAACTCTTTTGAGTTCTATAATTTGAAGAAGAGTCCACAGAAGGATCTTCATAGGGTCACTGAACACCCTGAAAGACTCAACAAGAGGTTGCTTGAGCAAACAGAGAGCCAGGAGGCCGCTATATTTCTCCATCTGTGGAAGAAGGAAGGACAAAAATCCCTTAGGGGTCTGAGTGTTAAGAAGCTCAGGAGAGACAACACTGTGGGTGCGTGAAGACTCTACAGAGGCGTATAAGTCAACAGAATCCCTTGGGGATTCGAGAGTAAAAGCTCATGAGGAACAACTTTTTTACACGCGCAGCGGAACTCAAGGTGAAGGAGCTCGCAGAGGAGAAAGGGAGAAAAGGTTGAGGCCTTTGGAAACTTGGAAATCCTTCCAAGCAAGAGAAGGAAAGTGCCAAGAGCTCAGGAGGGAGCACATCAGTCATCGGATCGGCGGAGGAAAGAGATATGGACCGTTGATTTTCACGTCCAGGAGAAGCTCAGGAGAAGCGCACAGAAGAGGAGATCGTCAGTCATCGGATCTCACTCAGATACCTGTCAACCATTGGATCGGGAGAAGATACTCAGAGTTTAGCCTCTGGAGTAAGCGCACAAGGAGAATGGATCTGGGCCATCAGATCTTGAGCAGATACCCATCAGCCGTCGGATCGGACAGGAGTTGCACGGGGTTTAACCTTTCACATGCCAGGCAGAAGTCCCAACAATTATCGGGATATCGGCGTTCATGAAATCGGAAGTCACGAGCACAAGAGATCGAGAATTCCTATAGGAAAATTCCCGGGAAGATCTGGACCGCCCGTTAGTGGAGACATGTGGCGGAGATCGAAGCGTCGGAAGTCGGGATATCGGCATTCCTGTGGACAAGAGATCGGGTAAGTCCACCTTGAAAACCCTGACATAAATCTGGGCCGTCCATCTAAGCGAGGACACGTGTCATGCGATCGTCCATTTCGGAGATCCGGGCACTAGCCATCGATATATCAGCACTCAGGAAATCAGAGTTCCTGAGGTCGTGAAAATCGGGACATCAGAAGTCTCAAAACGCGAGGAGAAATCTGAACCGTCCATCAGAGGAGGATGCACGGCAGTAATCGGAGCCATCGGGAAAAGTCCCGACAGGAAGACATCTATCGGCATTTGGATCATCAAAATATCGGGAATCCTGGTGACAAGAAGTTTGGGCATTTCAGAATCGCGAAGTCTGAAACCCTGACAAGGAGGAAGGTGCCATCATGGGGGCCAACTATCAGCATATCGGAGAAGTGGGAAGTGCCATTTAAGGGGCCAGCTGTTAGCATATCGGAGATTCAGGATTCGAGGAATCAGGAATCCTCGTGAGACAATGCATTGCGGCATTGAAAAGCTCGAAACCCCGACAAAGAGGTAAGACTGCGGTCACGGGGATAGCGGTCATATGGACCAGGAGCCTAGCCAGGAGAGCTAGTGCGTAAAGAGCGCATCGAGATTCGAGGGATCGCGAATCCTGAGGACGATTGCATCTCGACATTGAAAAGTCCTAAACCCTGATGAGGAGGTATGGTTGCGGTCATATAGGGGGAGGTCACGTGGACCAGGAGCTTAGCCTGGAGGGATAATGGGAGTTGGATCACATCGGGATTTTGAAGTCCAAAACCCCGAAAGAAGGATATAAGGCTGCAGTCTTATGAGAGCGGTCATATGGACCAGAGGGCATAGCCAGGAGGATCTAAGGCCGGAAGAGAGTTCATCAGAGATCGGGGATTCAAGAGGACAGAAACTCTTGACATCGAGGAACAAGAAACCCTGAAACCCAAACTGAATCGGGGAAGATCACGGCTTAGTGCAGAAAAATCATGCGGGTGAAGAAAGGACCTGTGGATCGGGTTTTCAGAGAGATTCCATTGGGAGTCCAAAGAGTCGCTTTGGCTCAAAGGGAAATTGAACTATCCTGTGAGAAGGAGAGCGCGACAAGGTGGTGGTTGCGTGTCTCTTACTGCATCAAGTGGTATCGGAGCCTAATTATTGTCTGTATATTTCAGGCAAGAGAGGCAGGAAGAGGTAAACAACACTCTGATACACATCAAGTGGTATCAGAGCGGGAAATTCACTTGTATATTTCAGGTGAAGCGGGAAGACAAAAGAAGACGGAGCACTGGAGACTTTGTGGTGATTGTTTGCAGGTAGGCAAGCAACAATTGAGAAGACGATCAGGGAGACTGTAAGATGAAGCTGGTAACACTCTTGGTGTAGAGTGACAGCAGTAGGTTTTCTAGGAAAGCAGACAGAGACAACACCATGGTTACTGAAGACCATAGGCATGCTGGGAGGAAGATCAAGGCAGAAAAGCTTGCAGAAATGGATAAAGAGCTCTATGAATTAAAGGAAGACATAGAGAAGCTCGAACTGCGGATGCGGCAGGATAAGAGGTCGAGATGGGTGTATGAATGGCCCATGAGGAAGCCAAAAACAAAATGGCCAGCCAAGGAATTGATGGTCAGAGGGCAGCGGAGGCTGTTAAAAAGATGGTTGAGGTATGTTGAAAACCTCGAGGGACCAGAAGAGGAAATGGTTCAGGTATGTGAACCAGAGACTGGGAGAGATCTCAGTGAAATGGGATCATTTGAAGATCTCAAGCACTGTCAGGAGGGCAGAGAGGAAATTACCAATTTCTAGGTGGGCAATGACATGAGATTACTGTGGGATCTCAGAGACTGTCATGAGGACACCCAAGGAATTTCCCATTGCCAACTGGGCAATGAAATGAGATCACTGTAGGATCTCAAAGACTGTCAGAAGGGCATCGAAGGGTTTCTAAATTGCCCAGGTGGGCAAAGAGATGAGGTCACTGCGAGATCTCGAAGACTGCCAGGAGGGCAGTGGGAGCATCTTAAACTGCTAGGTAGGTAGAGATGACCATTCGACACTGTCTGAAAGTCTCATGGACTTGGAGGTGAGTTCAATTCAGTAAGGGTTGCTGATGAAGATGGGATCGGTTGATCTCATAGTCTGCCAGAAGAGTAGCAGAAGCATCCCATATTGCCAAGTGGGCAGGGATGAGCAAATGAGACTATCTGTGGGTCTCATGAACTTAGAAGTGAGTTGGAATCAGCCCGAGGAGCTGACAGAGCAGATGAGACTGTCGGAGGGTCTCATAAATTCAGAGATGATTTTGGATCAACAGGTGCAGCTGACAGAAGAAGAGGAAGATCAGGATAATATTCTGATGACTGGGGAAATTGGAGTATTCCTACCATTTTCCCAAGAGGAGGCGGAAATCTGGGTTGCAGATGCAGCAACAACAACAGAACAGTCAGCTGAGACTGTCAAGGAAGAATTGGAGCAGACTTTAGAAGCTGCCCAAGCAGATGAAGAAAATGAGCATTCATAGGAATGTCTCAACATATTCAGCCAGGAAGATAAAGAAGTTGTAGCACTGAAGCTGACAGCAGAAGAAGCAGGAGAGGATGATGAGCATTCTGAAGAATGGCTCAATATTTTCAGCGAGGGGACTAAGAAGACTGCAACAGGGGAGTTTGCAAAAGAGGAAGAAGAAGGGGCAAACAATGTTTATTTTGCTGATCTGTGGGAACAGATAGAAGCCCTAGAGAAAAGGGTGAAGGTGCAGAGCGTGCACATCCAATAGGTGAAGTTGGAAGCTGATGAAGAAGGCATGGGAGATCATGGTGATCTGCCTATGAGCCGAAAATTTTTGTAGCTGGGGAGACTACAAAAACAGGGCCAGCCACTAGAGCAGCTGGATGCAGTGATCGAGGAGATCAGAAGGATGATGTTGGGATCAGCAGAGACTACTAGTGAGGAGAGGCTGGGCAGAAGAGAAGCAACAATAGCAGCAATGCAGAAGCAACAACAACAACAGAATGGAGCGGATGAACAACTCCAAAGGATGATTTGGGATCCAGGAGGATTTCAACATCAGAGATGGGAAGCTCATGAGCAAGAGCTCATGAATTTTGCAGCTGAGGAGTTTGATGCAGGAACATCTCTCCACGTCAACCAGCCAGCCAGCCAGCCACGCCAGCGAATTCAAATCGCGCGTTGAAGAGAGAGGCGTAGCCTCATTTAAATATGAATTGAATGTAATTAAATGTTGCAGGTTGGTGAGCCATAGAGTCGTGCCTTTGTGCAATCATAGAGTAGATCAGCCTTTAATGTTTGTATGGCTGAGATCTAGATCCAAATGTTGGACTAGACAGCCCATTCAATGCAATTGAATAAGGTAGGTAGGTTGGAGGGAAGAGCTCAAAGAGCCCCCTCAGGTAAAAGAGATTTTTAGGATCTCATTTTGTAGTAAGTCGAGTAAGTCGAGAAGTCGAAGTTGAGTTGTGTGATAGTCTGCAAGTAGAAGTAGAAGAGATGAGTCGAGACCTTGTTACAGGCCGTGCTCAGGAACATATTGTAAATAGAGGCATTTTCCATATTTAATACAAAGAGCAGTTTTTCCTGCATGTATTCTGTGTTGAATGAATGTCTGTGAGTGTTCCATTGTATGTTGTAGATGTATACTGTAGTTGTGCATTTGCAGGAGTGTTTTTTATTTCAGGGTTGAAAGTCTTTGAGGCTTCACACCAAGAGGGTGTGACAGAACACTGCGGGTTCTTATAGTCATGCACAGGATGCATTTCTGAATACTGCGGGTTTAGACAAAGACATGCTATGGCATAGGAAATGGAGTCAACAACTCAGGAGGAAGACCTCAAGGTTGCTGAACACCTTGGAGGCAAGGCTGTGTAGGAGAGACACAGTTGCAGACAGAACTTAGCTGTGAGTCTTGTAAAGCTTTGCCAAGTGGGCATTGAGCACAGGCACAAGGTGCAATTGGAGGAAATCTACTGTGAGTTCAAAGAGAACCAGAATCACTGAGGATTCTATGAAGCTCTGCGAGGTGGGCATTGAGCAAGTGCAAAGGAGTGCACAAAGGAAGACTTCTGTTGAGAAGTTCAGGGAAGGAACAAAATCACTGGGGATTCTGAAAGCTCTGCCAGGTGGGCATCGAGCAAGTGCATAGGTGCACAGGAGAAGGAGACATAATTGCGGGAAGTTCTGTGAAAAAGATACTATGCCAGGAGGGCATAGAGACAGTGTGCAGACAGTCACAGGAGAAAAGAACTCTTTTGAGTTCTGTAATTTGAAGAAGAGTCCACAAAAGGATCTTCACAGGGTCATTGAACACCCTAAAAGACTCAGCAAGAGGTTGCTTGAGCAAACAGAGAGCCAGGAGGCCGTTATATTTCTCCATCTGTGGGAGAAGGAAGAAGGACAAAAATCCCTTAGGGGTCTAAGTGTTAAGAAGCTCAGGAGAGACAACACTGTGGGTGCGTGAAGACTCTGTAGAGGCGTAGAAGTCAACAGAATCCCTTGGGGATTCGAGAGTAAAAGCTCAGGAGGAACAATGTTTTTACGCGCGCAGTGGAACTCAAGGTGAAGGAGCTCGCAGAGGAGAAAGGGAGCAAAGGTTGAGGCCTTTGGAAACTTGGAAATCCTTCCAAGCAAACGAAGGAAAGTGCCAAGAGCTCAGGAGGGAGCACAACAGTCGCCAGATCGATGGAGGAAAGAGATATGGACCGTTGATTTTCACGTCCAGGAGAAGCGCACAAAAGAGGAGACCATCAGTCCTCAGATCTCACTCAGACACCCATCAACCGTTGGATCGAGAGAAGATACTCAGAGTTTAGCCTCTGGAGTAAGCGCACAAGGAGAACAAATCTGGGCCATCAGATCTTGAGCAGATACCCATCAGTCGTCGGATCGGACAGGAGGTGCATGGGGTTTAACCTTTCACACGCCAGACAAAAGTCCCAACATTTATCGAGATATCGGCGTTCGTGAAATCGGGAGTCACGAGGACAAGAGATCGAGAATTCCTATAGGAAAAGTCTCGGGAAGATCTGGACCGTTCGTTAGTGGAGACACGTGGCGGAGATCGAAGCGTCGAAAGTCGGGATATCGACATTCCTGTGGATAGGAGATCGGGTAAGTCCACCTTGAAAACCCCGACACAAATCTGGGTCGTCCATCTGAGAGAGGACATGTGTCACACGATCGTCCATTCCGGAGATCCGGGCACTAGCCATCGGTATATCGGCACTCGGGAAATCTGAGTTCTTGAGGTCGTGAAAATCGGGACATCAGAAATCTCGAAATGCGAGGAGAAATCTGAACCATCCATCAGAGGAGGACGCACGGCAACAATCGGAGCCATCGGGAAAAGTCCCGACAGGAAGACGTCTATCGGCATTTGGGTCATCGGGATATCGGGAATCCTGGTGACAAGAAGTTTGGGCATTTCAGAATCGTGAAGTCCGAAACCCCGACAAGGAGGAAGGTGCCATCGTGGGGGCCAGTTGTCAGCATATCAAAGAAGTGGGAAGTGTTGTTTAAGGGGCCAGATGTCAGCATATCGGAAAGTCAAGATTCGAGGAATCGGGAATCCCGCGAACCAATGCATTGCGGCATTGAAAAGCTTGAAACCCCGACAAAGAGGTAAGACTGCGGTCATGGGGATAACGGTCATATGGACTAGGAGCCTAGCCAGGAGAGCTAGTGCGTAAAGAGTGCGTCGGGATTCGAGGGATCGCGAATCCTGAGGACGATTGCATCTCAACATTGAAAAGTACGAAACCCCGATGAGGAGGTATGGTTGTGGTCATATAGGGGGAGGTCATGTGGACCAGGAGCTTATCCTGGAGAGCTAACGGGAGTTGGAGCACATCGAGATTTTGAAGTCCAAAACCCCGAAAGAAGGATATAAGGCTGCGGTCTTATGAGAGCGGTCATATGGACCAGAGGGCATAGCCAGGAGGGGATACGGCCAGAAGAGAGTTCATCAGAGATCGGGGATTCAAGAGGACAAAAACTCTTGACATCGAGGAACAAGAAACCCTAAAACCCGAACTGAATCGGGGAAGATCACGGCTTAGTGTAGAAAAACTGTGCGGGTGAAGAAAGGACATGTGGATCAGGTTTTCACAGAGATTCCATTGGGAGTCCAAAGAGCCGCTTCGGCTCAAAGGGAAATTGAACGATCATGTGAGCAGGAGAGCGCGACAAGGTGGTGGTTGCGTGTCTCTTACTGCATCAGATTGCTTGAAATCAACCATGATGCCACAATCAAAGGATCCTCTCTTTACATATACACTATCTACACGATAATGTCATCCATATGCCCACATTGCAGGATATTTCCTCGTCTATGAAATACCATTTATTTCAATGAAAACAAATATAATGACGAATATTTAAATAGTTAATAGTGTCAAAACTGTAAGGAAACAACATTTTTTTAAATTCCAATTGTACCTTTTTTCACATCCTCTGCACATGTTGATTTCATCTTTTGTTATGTTTGAAACTATACCTACATCTTCTATTTTATTTTCAATTTGTTCAGTAACCCATTCTAGTGTGAAATCTTTGCCCCATTCCCCAAGCAGATCAATAGGAAGTGGAGTATTCCTTGGGTTGGATCTATTAAATTGTCTCCTTGCTTCTAACACTTCTTCTCTCTTTTTATCATACAAATCAATCCATTTGTTCATAAAGTCCATGTGGTATAGAATGAACTTGTCAAGTATAACACTTTCGTCTACACCTATTACATGTCAACATGTTTATTTCAAACTTCAAATGTTATGTTGTTAATTTGAAAAATAAATTACAGAGCAAATTAATGATTGCAAGAAAAAAAATCATAATGATCATGAATTTACTTACTAATTTCTACTTGAACACCATTAGATTGTGGTTTTTCTCCATCAATAATATTTGATGCTTATTCTTCATCCCAGAAGTGTGTCCCATCTTCAAAATCCTTACCAAGGAATTCACATAGGAAGAAAAATGCTTCATTCAATACATATCCTTCAACCATAAAACCCTCTAGATGTGCCTTTTGTTAAACATATATTTTTAGAGTTTTCATATACCTCTCAAAGATAAACATCCACCTCGTTGATACAACACCCTCCAATTCAATGTCATCGACTAGGTGTATAAGTAAATGGACTTGTAGGTCCATGAAACTTGTAGGGAGCTCCTTCTCAAATACACATACAATTTCTACAATTTCCTTCTTCCATTTTGGTACTTCACATTCGTGGATCTCCTTGTAGGTCACCCACCTAATATAAGAATAGTAAATTAGTATGAACCTTTAGTGAAAAATTAAAATGGAATATAATATCTCTATGTCTCTCACACATGAACATTTCATACCACATACCTTGTAAATGTTGACAATCGACTTATGGAATTCCTTAAGTCAATGGTAAGACGTGAATCCCCCCTAATTTCCAATGGCATGATATGCTATCAAACACATTTATCAAAGGTCATTAGTAATTTTTCTCACACAACATAATATCAAAATATATTTAGTACTTAATCAATATTGCGAGTAAAACTTAAATAATGATATATAATACCTTCATAAAATTATGAAAATTGTGTGTTTTAAATATTGTGATATGTCTATCAATGTTAAAAGCTTGGTCTAGCTCTTTTTTTTTTCAAAATCCATGGAGATTCTGCATATTTTTCATTTTCCCTGTTTGGCCACAAATGTCTTCTATCAATTTTGGTACGCAAAAGAGCAATGTCTCTCCTCAAAGACAATGTGTCCTTCTCTTTTCCTGATATATGTCGAAATATAGAATCTGAGACATTTTTGAAGATGTGCATAGGATCTAATAGGTGAGATATTAATAGATCCTTCCAGTAAGGGAGCTCATTAAATATGGATTTCCTTTTCATTCCTTCTGGCATATTAACTACAACTTGTTCTAGTTCTTCAATTGAATCACCCCGCTCAAAAAAATCCTCCCAAGATTTCAATTCAACATCTTCATACTTCTAAAGCCAATCACCTGGACCCATAATCATGGGAGGGCCTCTATTTTCAACTTTTTCATCAAATTGATTCTTTAAACAATTTCTAAACTTATGATCTGGTGGTAGAAAAACCCTGTTGTTTGCGTAAATAAATTTATGTAGATATTTAGAATACTACCCTTGAAATTGATCTCCACTTATTGGACATGAAAATATCCCCTTTATTTTAAGCCATGCAATTCAATAAGTAATGTTAATAACATCAAAATAATAGTATAAAAGTAAGTATGAAAGTTGGGATGAAAATAAATTATGAGTGTGAATACATAAATATTTTATCTTACCAAAACAACCACCAAGTCTTGGGAAATCATGAATAGTCCAACATAGCACACCATACAATATGAAGGACCTATTTGATGGAGGACGTGATATTTCATACATTCTTATGCCTTTCCATAGCAGTTGCATCTCATCAATAAAAGGTGCAATATAAACATCCATGTTTTTAACTTGATGTTTTCTTGGAACAATGAGAGTCATCATAAGGTGCTCCTTTCTAACACTCATCAATGGGGAAATATTGTATCCTATCAATCTGATTGGCCAAACACTATAATTTGAGCTCAGGATAGAGAATGAGCACACTCCATCAATTGCGAGACCAAACCTAATACTACGTGGTTCATCTTTGAATTTACTTGGCCATTTTTCCTCTATGTGTTTCATTGCTTTGGAGTCAGAAAAATTCGCATGAATCCATCTTTATTCATGTTCTTTGCATGCCATTCCATAAATTGTGCAAGTGACTTGAAACAAAACATTCATTGAAGTTTAGGTATAATTGGCATGTGACGTAAAACCTTCTTTGGAACTGTAGGACCTTGTACATCTGTATGATATCTCTTCTCTTTACATACAAGGCATTCTACCTTGTTTTGATATCAATCTCTGTGTAAAATGAAATCATTTTCACATGAATGAATTTTCTTATATTCAATCCCCAACTCAACCAACAACTGACATGCTTCTTTGGAGGTTGATGGAAACAAATTCTCTTCAGGGAATATTTCAGTTTTTAGTGCCCTATAATATTGCAAGAGATTAAATCAATTGAAAGTTAGACTTATGATGAACATGTTTGATATGTCAATCTATACTAGGACTGTTCATATAAAACATATGGTTTTAAAATCCCCTTAAATAAATATAAACGAAGTTGATGAATGTTTACGAATTACGTACACCAATTGACAATGCAAAGTAAGAAACACATTTCAACTCACTTTAGTAGGGTAGTGAATCCTTTGTCTGACCAACCAAGTAGTGACTTGATTTCTAATAATATCAATGTGCATGCAATTTTTAAGTTTCTACTTGCACCTGATCTGAACACGGGTGTTTTCGAAACTTTCTTGATTGAGTCTTTCAGGTTGTTATCATCAAGATTACACTGGTGGTAATTAACCATGCTATCATCATTATTGTCAACCAAATGATCATTATGTGGCATGTCATCAATGTATGCTAATCTCATCAGCTCTTCAAATTTATCAGCTAGTAGTATTCTCTTTAATGTTGCTCTTTTCTCCTTGGTATGGTTTAAAGGATGGTTTGGATCATCCTGTCCAAATATTAATAACCCAGTTTGATTTTGGGTATTAGTAGGTGTATAATCAATATATTCTACCTATCAACAAACACACACATTATTTAATGTTTGACAACAATTGGATAAATTATAATTGTATCAATTTCAAAGAAATATAATCAAATATGTCTTAACCAATAAAAATACATAATGTATGAACATATATACATCAATTGAATAACATAACATTATTTTATAGACTACTTTTTTTATACAATAATTTAAAATAAAACACAATTTTGACAACATAATTTATAAAATGTCAATCCACACTCATTGATTATTCTTTAGTTTTCTACCCTTAAGAACATCCTTAGGGAGACCTTGTTCTTCCCTTTTCTTTTGCACATGAGTGTGTTTTAAGAAGGGGTAATTAATCAATAACTCATCCCCAATGGTAAGGTCCATAATAGCCTCAACCATTATCAATCTATCAACCTCTCTTTCCATATCTCCATATTTATTATTTATAACTTCAACAAATTGACAATTCAGTCTTACCGTAGGGTCCCTTCCCTTACTACTGTTTATAAAACCTGCAATATTTTTGTGTGTGTATGCATGCCCATCTATATACATAAGATGGCATCTATTCATTTCTTTTCCACTTTCCAATTGGAGACTATGTGTATACATATTCAAATTTAGACCATATGCTGACATGCTAGGCTTATATTTTGCTAGCCTTCTCCATTCACCACTGTAATATGACAGACCATAATATGACATTAATCTCCTAATGGTTTGTTGTGAATTTTTTCTATGTTTAGATCCCACCTGGACATTTTGGACAATAAAGAGGCCTAGATTTTCTCCATGAAAATTGGACGGTCATATCATGTAGTTCTATCCACAAAATTGAAACACCTCATACACTCTAGGTAGTTTTTGATCACTAGGCCAAGCACAATATAGTTGACGATCAAATGTCTCTTTGTAAATTGATCTCAAACGCAGGGGCAAGGCATCATCTCCATCAAATTCATTCTCATAGGGTATGTAGTGCACCTTCCCCTTGTCTTTAAGCAAATTATGCATCTTTAAAGCGGTTCTTGCTATGTTACTTGTTTTCATCAAATCCTCATCTTCAGAGCTGGTATATGTGCACATATTATTGTTAGATGTATCATATGATAAATGATCATCACCCTCTAGGATAGAATACGGTGCTCCTGAAACTTTAAACTAAGAAATTTATCCTGCAATTATTCATTAAGAAATTTTTTTATTATTTAAATAATATAAAACAATGTTTAAAAGAAGTATACATATTATTTATATCAAATTGGAAAATTCCTTTCCACAATTCCTATTATATTTGAATCTATTGTAGGAGGCATACTACCCACTGGAAGCTCATCATCTATGTAATGTCTTTGTACAATCACTCATTTGAATCGTTTCTTTCCATGACATACAAAACATCCACAAACAACAATTTTCTCAAAGTATTCATCCCATGTACTATAGTCCCAACCAACCTCTTGTTCAATGCAATCATTTGTTGTGTCTGTAAGATCCATCGTCATATCCTCTTCCACCCACTGTCCTCTACATGATTTAACAGTTTTAGGTCCACGTCCATGCACATATCTTTTTCTTTTGCTAGTTGAATGCTCAGGCTCTACATTTGCTCCAATATCCATCTAAAATAATAAAAAACATGCATTAATTTCTATCAAGATTGGATAATACACTATAAATTTTAATCATATTGTGAAAAAATATGGACGTATCACAAAATGCCATTAGATCAAATTTTCCTAAGTTAAGTCAAAATTTGAGTACCTGATGTCCCACATCATTCGTTGTGTCCTCATTTGATATGACACGATCTGTTTTCATGGCCTCATCTTACTCTTGTAATACACAACATAGTCAATAATGTTTAGTACACCAATTATGTCATTTCAATTAATATGCTATCCAACATAAAACCTCACCTTAGTCATATATTTGACATATTGATATCATGTTTTGGAGTTGAAAAAAAAAAAACAATTGTACGACCCTAGGTATACACATCGAGCCAAAATTCAACAAGAAAAGTATCCAACATCCCTATCCCACATGGCCATCCTAATTCTCAAAATTTTCCCTTGATCATAGAATCACATTTAATCACCATTCTTGTGCATTTTCAACCAATAAATTTGACCTCAAAGGCCTCATGGAAAAAAAATGACTTTATCTCCTCTATGTTGTAGAATTTGTGAATTCATAAATACCTTCCTCCTTTGGTTGAGGTTTCTTTGTCTTCTTACCTTTATTGTATTTGCAGATTCCATTGTCATATCCTCTTCCACCCACTTTCCTCTCTACAATTTAGTAGTTATACGTCGTCCACGTCCTCTTTCCATGGCCTCCTCTGGATCTTGTTACACAACAATGACAATCATTTTTAGTACACCAATCAAATCCATTATCATCTAATAATTTAGGGAAAATAGGGCCACAAGTCAAAATTATCTTGGGATCAAACGATAGAACATGAGGAAAGAAATATGATGGTAGTATGAGGGAAAGAGACATGAAAGAAGACATTTTACATGTATAATTTCAGTCTATTTCATTCACCATTAATCCTTTCATCTCTTTCCCTTTCATTAAACAATCACAACAACTATGGGTTCGAAATAATACATCTTTCATTTCATTACAAAAAACTCCAATCATAAAACTTGGTTGTAGGCACTCAAAATCAAGCCTACAATACTATAAACATGTTGAGGGAAAGATTATGCTAAACAAACTCAAAATTATACCTATCTTCAAATCATGGGATATCGTTAAAATTTGAGCTATGTGTGTATTCAAACAAATCAATTCATTCCACTATAACAACACATTAAGAGTTNCATGTGGTATAGAATGAACTTGTCAAGTATAACACTTTCGTCTACACCTATTACATGTCAACATGTTTATTTCAAACTTCAAATGTTATGTTGTTAATTTGAAAAATAAATTACAGAGCAAATTAATGATTGCAAGAAAAAAAATCATAATGATCATGAATTTACTTACTAATTTCTACTTGAACACCATTAGATTGTGGTTTTTCTCCATCAATAATATTTGATGCTTATTCTTCATCCCAGAAGTGTGTCCCATCTTCAAAATCCTTACCAAGGAATTCACATAGGAAGAAAAATGCTTCATTCAATACATATCCTTCAACCATAAAACCCTCTAGATGTGCCTTTTGTTAAACATATATTTTTAGAGTTTTCATATACCTCTCAAAGATAAACATCCACCTCGTTGATACAACACCCTCCAATTCAATGTCATCGACTAGGTGTATAAGTAAATGGACTTGTAGGTCCATGAAACTTGTAGGGAGCTCCTTCTCAAATACACATACAATTTCTACAATTTCCTTCTTCCATTTTGGTACTTCACATTCGTGGATCTCCTTGTAGGTCACCCACCTAACATAAGAATAGTAAATTAGTATGAACCTTTAGTGAAAAATTAAAATGGAATATAATATCTCTATGTCTCTCACATATGAACATTTCATACCACATAACTTGTAAATGTTGACAATCGACTTATGGCATTCCTTAAGTCAATGGTAAGACATGAATCCCCCCTAATTTCCAATGGCATGATATGCTATCAAACACATTTATCAAAGCTCATTAGTATTTTTTCTCACACAACATAATATCAAAATATATTTAGTACTTAATCAATGTTGCGAGTAAAACTTAAATAATGATATATAATACCTTCATAAAATTATGAAAATTGTGTGTTTTAAATATTGTGATATGTCTATCAATGTTAAAAGCTTGATCTAGCTCTTTTTTTTTTTTCAAAATCCATGGAGCTTCTGCATATTTTTCATTTTCCCTGTTTGGCCACAAATGTCTTCTATCAATTCTGGTACGCAAAAGAGAAATGTCTCTCCTCAAAGACAATGTGTCCTTCTCTTTTCCTGATATATGTCGAAATATAGAATCTGGGACATTTTTGAAGATGTGCATAGGATCTAATAGGTGAGATATTAATAGATCCTTCCAGTAAGGGAGCTCATTAAATATGGATTTCCTTTTCATTCCTTCTGGCATATTAACTACAACTTGTTCTAGTTCTTCAATTGAATCACCCCGCTAAAAAAAATCCTCCCAAGATTTCAATTCAACATCTTCATACTTCTTAAGCCAATCACCTGGACCCATAATCATGGGAGGGCCTCTATTTTCAACTTTTTCATCAAATTGATTCTTTAAACAATTTCTAAACTTATGATCTGGTGGTAGAAAAACCCGGTTGTTTGCGTAAATAAATTTATGTAGATATTTAGAATACTACCCTTGAAATTGATCTCCACTTATTGGACATGAAAATATCCCCTTTGTTTGAATCCATGCAATTCAATAAGTAATGTTAATAACATCAAAATAATAGTATAAAAGTAAGTATGAAAGTTGGGATGAAAATAAATTATGAGTGTGAATACATAAATATTTTATCTTACGAAAACAACCACCAAGTCTTGGGAAATCATGAATAGTCCAACATAGCACACCATACAACATGAAGGACCTATTTGATGGAGGACGTGATATTTCATAAATTCTTATGCCTTTCCATAGCATTTGCGTCTCATCAATAAAAGGCGCAATATAAACATCCATGTTTTTAACTTGATGTTTTCCTAGAACAATGAGAGTCATCATAAGGTGCTCCTTTCTAACACTCATCAATGGGGAAATATTGTATCCTATCAATCCGATTGGCCAAACACTATAATTTGAGCTCAGGAAAGAGAATTAGCACACTCCATCAATTGCAAGACCAAACCTAATACTACGTGGTTCATCTTTGAATTTACTTGGCCATTTTTCCTCTATGTGTTTCATTGCTTTGGAGTCAGAAAAAATTCGCATGAATCCATATTTATTCATGTTCTTTGCATGCCATTCCATAAATTGTGCAAGTGACTTGAAACAAAACATTCATTGAAGTTTAGGTATAATTGGCATGTGACGTAAAACTTTCTTTGGAACTGTAGGACCTTGTACATCTGTACGATATCTCTTCTCTTTACATACAAGGCATTCTACCTTGTTTTGATATTCATCTCTGTGTAAAATGAAATCATTTTTACATGAATGGATTTTCTTATATTCAATCCCCAACTCAACCAACAACTGACATGCTTCTTTGGAGGTTGATGGAAACAAATTCTCTTCAGGAAATATTTTAATTTTTAGTGCCCTGTAAGATTGCCAGAGATTAAATCAATTGAATGTTAGACTTATGATGAACATGTTTGATATGTCAATCTATACTAGGACTGTTCATATAAAACATATGGTTTTAAAATCCCCTTAAATAAATATAAACGAAGTTGATGAATGTTTACGAATTACGTACACCAATTGACAATGCAAAGTAAGAAACACATTTCAACTCACTTTAGTAGGGTAGTGAATCCTTTGTCTGACCAACCAAGTAGTGACTTGATTTCTAATAATATCAATGTGCATGCAATTTTTAAGTTTCTACTTGCACCTGATCTGAACACGGGTGTTTTCGAAACTTTCTTGATTGAGTCTTTCAGGTTGTTATCATCAAGATTACACTGGTGGTAATTAACCATGCTATCATCATTATTGTCAACCAAATGATCATTATGTGGCATGTCATCAATGTATGCTAATCTCATCAGCTCTTCAAATTTATCAGCTAGTAGTATTCTCTTTAATGTTGCTCTTTTCTCCTTGGTATGGTTTAAAGGATGGTTTGGATCATCCTGTCCAAATATTAATAACCCAGTTTGATTTTGGGTATTAGTAGGTGTATAATCAATATATTCTACCTATCAACAAACACACACATTATTTAATGTTTGACAACAATTGGATAAATTATAATTGTATCAATTTCAAAGAAATATAATCAAATATGTCTTAACCAATAAAAATACATAATGTATGAACATATATACATCAATTGAATAACATAACATTATTTTATAGACTACTTTTTTTATACAATAATTTAAAATAAAACACAATTTTGACAACATAATTTATAAAATGTCAATCCACACTCATTGATTATTCTTTAGTTTTCTACCCTTAAGAACATCCTTAGGGAGACCTTGTTCTTCCCTTTTCTTTTGCACATGAGTGTGTTTTAAGAAGGGGTAATTAATCAATAACTCATCCCCAATGGTAAGGTCCATAATAGCCTCAACCATTATCAATCTATCAACCTCTCTTTCCATATCTCCATATTTATTATTTATAACTTCAACAAATTGACAATTCAGTCTTACCGTAGGGTCCCTTCCCTTACTACTGTTTATAAAACCTGCAATATTTTTGTGTGTGTATGCATGCCCATCTATATACATAAGATGGCATCTATTCATTTCTTTTCCACTTTCCAATTGGAGACTATGTGTATACATATTCAAATTTAGACCATATGCTGACATGCTAGGCTTATATTTTGCTAGCCTTCTCCATTCACCACTGTAATATGACAGACCATAATATGACATTAATCTCCTAATGGTTTGTTGTGAATTTTTTCTATGTTTAGATCCCACCTGGACATTTTGGACAATAAAGAGGCCTAGATTTTCTCCATGAAAATTGGACGGTCATATCATGTAGTTCTATCCACAAAATTGAAACACCTCATACACTCTAGGTAGTTTTTGATCACTAGGCCAAGCACAATATAGTTGACGATCAAATGTCTCTTTGTAAATTGATCTCAAACGCAGGGGCAAGGCATCATCTCCATCAAATTCATTCTCATAGGGTATGTAGTGCACCTTCCCCTTGTCTTTAAGCAAATTATGCATCTTTAAAGCGGTTCTTGCTATGTTACTTGTTTTCATCAAATCCTCATCTTCAGAGCTGGTATATGTGCACATATTATTGTTAGATGTATCATATGATAAATGATCATCACCCTCTAGGATAGAATACGGTGCTCCTGAAACTTTAAACTAAGAAATTTATCCTGCAATTATTCATTAAGAAATTTTTTTATTATTTAAATAATATAAAACAATGTTTAAAAGAAGTATACATATTATTTATATCAAATTGGAAAATTCCTTTCCACAATTCCTATTATATTTGAATCTATTGTAGGAGGCATACTACCCACTGGAAGCTCATCATCTATGTAATGTCTTTGTACAATCACTCATTTGAATCGTTTCTTTCCATGACATACAAAACATCCACAAACAACAATTTTCTCAAAGTATTCATCCCATGTACTATAGTCCCAACCAACCTCTTGTTCAATGCAATCATTTGTTGTGTCTGTAAGATCCATCGTCATATCCTCTTCCACCCACTGTCCTCTACATGATTTAACAGTTTTAGGTCCACGTCCATGCACATATCTTTTTCTTTTGCTAGTTGAATGCTCAGGCTCTACATTTGCTCCAATATCCATCTAAAATAATAAAAAACATGCATTAATTTCTATCAAGATTGGATAATACACTATAAATTTTAATCATATTGTGAAAAAATATGGACGTATCACAAAATGCCATTAGATCAAATTTTCCTAAGTTAAGTCAAAATTTGAGTACCTGATGTCCCACATCATTCGTTGTGTCCTCATTTGATATGACACGATCTGTTTTCATGGCCTCATCTTACTCTTGTAATACACAACATAGTCAATAATGTTTAGTACACCAATTATGTCATTTCAATTAATATGCTATCCAACATAAAACCTCACCTTAGTCATATATTTGACATATTGATATCATGTTTTGGAGTTGAAAAAAAAAAAACAATTGTACGACCCTAGGTATACACATCGAGCCAAAATTCAACAAGAAAAGTATCCAACATCCCTATCCCACATGGCCATCCTAATTCTCAAAATTTTCCCTTGATCATAGAATCACATTTAATCACCATTCTTGTGCATTTTCAACCAATAAATTTGACCTCAAAGGCCTCATGGAAAAAAAATGACTTTATCTCCTCTATGTTGTAGAATTTGTGAATTCATAAATACCTTCCTCCTTTGGTTGAGGTTTCTTTGTCTTCTTACCTTTATTGTATTTGCAGATTCCATTGTCATATCCTCTTCCACCCACTTTCCTCTCTACAATTTAGTAGTTATACGTCGTCCACGTCCTCTTTCCATGGCCTCCTCTGGATCTTGTTACACAACAATGACAATCATTTTTAGTACACCAATCAAATCCATTATCATCTAATAATTTAGGGAAAATAGGGCCACAAGTCAAAATTATCTTGGGATCAAACGATAGAACATGAGGAAAGAAATATGATGGTAGTATGAGGGAAAGAGACATGAAAGAAGACATTTTACATGTATAATTTCAGTCTATTTCATTCACCATTAATCCTTTCATCTCTTTCCCTTTCATTAAACAATCACAACAACTATGGGTTCGAAATAATACATCTTTCATTTCATTACAAAAAACTCCAATCATAAAACTTGGTTGTAGGCACTCAAAATCAAGCCTACAATACTATAAACATGTTGAGGGAAAGATTATGCTAAACAAACTCAAAATTATACCTATCTTCAAATCATGGGATATCGTTAAAATTTGAGCTATGTGTGTATTCAAACAAATCAATTCATTCCACTATAACAACACATTAAGAGTTTGACATTATATTCATCCATATACAACCTTCATTATACATAAAAGACGTGCATTCAAATTCCAAAATAGAATGCAACTAAAAAATCTTTGACAACCTACTACAAGGGACAACTTAGATGGATTTAGCTTATTTTGTGAATAACAAAATATCTCAAATAGAATATTTTCATGAATACACGAGGATTGAAATGGCTATGCATTACATAGTACTATGCATGCTTCAACAATATTTTAATAAAGTGTTATTCATAACATTCCCATTCTAGTAGATGAAAATCAAACTCTTTTATAGTATACAATAAATTATATAAGGTTTATGCAAAAATTAACAAAAATATCAAATCGATGGAGGCCATGTTTATCTATCAAACCTATTTTTATGTAAACAACATGGATGATACATTGTTGAACCTGTCATGGATTTTACTTAATACTATCAGGGGAAAAGTTTTCCATGCTAGAATATTGAAAAAATCAACCATATTCATATATATTCAATGTAACTGCTGATATTGAACCACCAAATTATGATACCCACAACATTTGTGAACCTAGTGACCAAAATACCATTCTTCCCATGTCTCTTATCCCTCACTTGGAAACCAAGGTATTAACTTTAATTTCAATTGCACACTAGTACTCAATTCCATAGGTCACGACCAACATGCTTGGATCTACCGAATCTTGATAACCACTCCACCAACACTAGATCCACTCAACAATTTATTGAAGTAGAATATGAGGGATAACATGCAATACTACACACTCCTAGCCATAAGAAAGATCTTGTACACTCAAAAAATGATGTTTTGATGTAATTTCTTCCNGTTAGACTTATGATGAACATGTTTGATATGTCAATCTATACTAGGACTGTTCATATAAAACATATGGTTTTAAAATCCCCTTAAATAAATATAAACGAAGTTGATGAATGTTTACGAATTACGTACACCAATTGACAATGCAAAGTAAGAAACACATTTCAACTCACTTTAGTAGGGTAGTGAATCCTTTGTCTGACCAACCAAGTAGTGACTTGATTTCTAATAATATCAATGTGCATGCAATTTTTAAGTTTCTACTTGCACCTGATCTGAACACGGGTGTTTTCGAAACTTTCTTGATTGAGTCTTTCAGGTTGTTATCATCAAGATTACACTGGTGGTAATTAACCATGCTATCATCATTATTGTCAACCAAATGATCATTATGTGGCATGTCATCAATGTATGCTAATCTCATCAGCTCTTCAAATTTATCAGCTAGTAGTATTCTCTTTAATGTTGCTCTTTTCTCCTTGGTATGGTTTAAAGGATGGTTTGGATCATCCTGTCCAAATATTAATAACCCAGTTTGATTTTGGGTATTAGTAGGTGTATAATCAATATATTCTACCTATCAACAAACACACACATTATTTAATGTTTGACAACAATTGGATAAATTATAATTGTATCAATTTCAAAGAAATATAATCAAATATGTCTTAACCAATAAAAATACATAATGTATGAACATATATACATCAATTGAATAACATAACATTATTTTATAGACTACTTTTTTTATACAATAATTTAAAATAAAACACAATTTTGACAACATAATTTATAAAATGTCAATCCACACTCATTGATTATTCTTTAGTTTTCTACCCTTAAGAACATCCTTAGGGAGACCTTGTTCTTCCCTTTTCTTTTGCACATGAGTGTGTTTTAAGAAGGGGTAATTAATCAATAACTCATCCCCAATGGTAAGGTCCATAATAGCCTCAACCATTATCAATCTATCAACCTCTCTTTCCATATCTCCATATTTATTATTTATAACTTCAACAAATTGACAATTCAGTCTTACCGTAGGGTCCCTTCCCTTACTACTGTTTATAAAACCTGCAATATTTTTGTGTGTGTATGCATGCCCATCTATATACATAAGATGGCATCTATTCATTTCTTTTCCACTTTCCAATTGGAGACTATGTGTATACATATTCAAATTTAGACCATATGCTGACATGCTAGGCTTATATTTTGCTAGCCTTCTCCATTCACCACTGTAATATGACAGACCATAATATGACATTAATCTCCTAATGGTTTGTTGTGAATTTTTTCTATGTTTAGATCCCACCTGGACATTTTGGACAATAAAGAGGCCTAGATTTTCTCCATGAAAATTGGACGGTCATATCATGTAGTTCTATCCACAAAATTGAAACACCTCATACACTCTAGGTAGTTTTTGATCACTAGGCCAAGCACAATATAGTTGACGATCAAATGTCTCTTTGTAAATTGATCTCAAACGCAGGGGCAAGGCATCATCTCCATCAAATTCATTCTCATAGGGTATGTAGTGCACCTTCCCCTTGTCTTTAAGCAAATTATGCATCTTTAAAGCGGTTCTTGCTATGTTACTTGTTTTCATCAAATCCTCATCTTCAGAGCTGGTATATGTGCACATATTATTGTTAGATGTATCATATGATAAATGATCATCACCCTCTAGGATAGAATACGGTGCTCCTGAAACTTTAAACTAAGAAATTTATCCTGCAATTATTCATTAAGAAATTTTTTTATTATTTAAATAATATAAAACAATGTTTAAAAGAAGTATACATATTATTTATATCAAATTGGAAAATTCCTTTCCACAATTCCTATTATATTTGAATCTATTGTAGGAGGCATACTACCCACTGGAAGCTCATCATCTATGTAATGTCTTTGTACAATCACTCATTTGAATCGTTTCTTTCCATGACATACAAAACATCCACAAACAACAATTTTCTCAAAGTATTCATCCCATGTACTATAGTCCCAACCAACCTCTTGTTCAATGCAATCATTTGTTGTGTCTGTAAGATCCATCGTCATATCCTCTTCCACCCACTGTCCTCTACATGATTTAACAGTTTTAGGTCCACGTCCATGCACATATCTTTTTCTTTTGCTAGTTGAATGCTCAGGCTCTACATTTGCTCCAATATCCATCTAAAATAATAAAAAACATGCATTAATTTCTATCAAGATTGGATAATACACTATAAATTTTAATCATATTGTGAAAAAATATGGACGTATCACAAAATGCCATTAGATCAAATTTTCCTAAGTTAAGTCAAAATTTGAGTACCTGATGTCCCACATCATTCGTTGTGTCCTCATTTGATATGACACGATCTGTTTTCATGGCCTCATCTTACTCTTGTAATACACAACATAGTCAATAATGTTTAGTACACCAATTATGTCATTTCAATTAATATGCTATCCAACATAAAACCTCACCTTAGTCATATATTTGACATATTGATATCATGTTTTGGAGTTGAAAAAAAAAAAACAATTGTACGACCCTAGGTATACACATCGAGCCAAAATTCAACAAGAAAAGTATCCAACATCCCTATCCCACATGGCCATCCTAATTCTCAAAATTTTCCCTTGATCATAGAATCACATTTAATCACCATTCTTGTGCATTTTCAACCAATAAATTTGACCTCAAAGGCCTCATGGAAAAAAAATGACTTTATCTCCTCTATGTTGTAGAATTTGTGAATTCATAAATACCTTCCTCCTTTGGTTGAGGTTTCTTTGTCTTCTTACCTTTATTGTATTTGCAGATTCCATTGTCATATCCTCTTCCACCCACTTTCCTCTCTACAATTTAGTAGTTATACGTCGTCCACGTCCTCTTTCCATGGCCTCCTCTGGATCTTGTTACACAACAATGACAATCATTTTTAGTACACCAATCAAATCCATTATCATCTAATAATTTAGGGAAAATAGGGCCACAAGTCAAAATTATCTTGGGATCAAACGATAGAACATGAGGAAAGAAATATGATGGTAGTATGAGGGAAAGAGACATGAAAGAAGACATTTTACATGTATAATTTCAGTCTATTTCATTCACCATTAATCCTTTCATCTCTTTCCCTTTCATTAAACAATCACAACAACTATGGGTTCGAAATAATACATCTTTCATTTCATTACAAAAAACTCCAATCATAAAACTTGGTTGTAGGCACTCAAAATCAAGCCTACAATACTATAAACATGTTGAGGGAAAGATTATGCTAAACAAACTCAAAATTATACCTATCTTCAAATCATGGGATATCGTTAAAATTTGAGCTATGTGTGTATTCAAACAAATCAATTCATTCCACTATAACAACACATTAAGAGTTCGACATTATCTTCATCCATATACAACCTTCATTATACATAAAAGAGGTGCATTCAAATTCCAAAATAGAATGCAACTAAAAAATCTTTGACAACCTACTACAAGGGACAACTTAGATGGATTTAGCTTATTTTGCGAATAACAAAATATCTCAAATAGAATATTTTCATGAATACACGAGGATTGAAATGCCTATGCATTACATAGTACTATGTATGCTTCAACAATATTTTAATAAAGTGTTATTCATAACATTCCCATTCTAGTAGATGAAAATCAAACTCTTTTATAATATACAATAAATTATATAGGGTTTATGCAAAAATTAACAAAAATATCAAATCGATAGAGGCCATGTTTATCTATCAAACCTATTTTTATGTAAACAACATGGATGATACATTGTTAAACTTGTCATGGATTTTACTTAATACTATCAGGGGAAAAGTTTTCCATGGTAGAATATTGAAAAAATCAACCATATTCATATGTATTCAATGTAACTGCTGATATTGAACCACCAAATTATGATACCCACAACATTTGTGAACCTAGTGACCAAAATACCATTCTTCCCATGTCTCTTATCCCTCACTTGGAAACCAACGTATTAACTTTAATTTCAATTGCACACTAGTACTCAATTCCACAGGTCACGACCAACATGCTTGGATCTACTGAATCTTGATAACCACTCCACCAACACTAGAGCCACTCAACAATTTATTGAAGTAGAATATGAGGGATAACATGCAATACTACACACTCCTAGCCATAAGAAAGATCTTGTACACTCAAAAAATGATGTTTTGATGTAATTTCTTCCAATTCTATACCATATCATCATTACTTCATCTCACTTGGGAGATGTGTTTCCTACTAT
>JZKD02S1993964.1:44838-60836 GCA_000966675.3 Picea glauca | reverse complement strand
AGCCGGTCCTCAGGCAGGAAGCCAAAGAAAATATCATGGTTTCTCAGAACTCCTCAAGCCGGTGGTTGTGAGGAACTTCCCAAAGTCGTTGAAGAGGAGGAAATAGAGCCAAAGGTGATTGCAGCGACTGCACATGCGTCACCACCACGAACGACGACGAAAACCCGGTCCTCAGCCAGGATTCAAAAGAAACAGGCGTCTTTTCTCATAGCTCCAGTTTGTCAAGCCGGTGGTTGTGAAAAAATTCCCAAAGGCATTGAGAAGGAAGAAATAAGACCAAAGGGGATTGCAGCGCCACCTTCCGCAATGACGAAGAAAAGCCGGTCCTCAGCCAGTAAGCAAAAGAGAATATCGTCTTCTGTCAAATCTCCTGCTTCTGAAGCCCGTGGTTGTGAGAAACTTCCCAAAGGCATTGAGGAGGAGAAAATAGTGCCAAGGGCGACTGTAGCTCCTGCACATGCGCCACCACTGGGAACAACGACGAAAAGCCGGTCCTCAGGCAGGAAGCCAAAGAAAGTATCATGGGTTTTCAGAGCTTCTGTTTCTCAAGCCGGTGGTTGTGAGAAACTTCCCAAAGGCATTGAGGAGGAGGAAATAGAGCCAAAGGCGATTGCCGCGCCTGCGCATGCGCCACCAGAGGAAATAGAGCCAAAGGTGATTGCCGCGCCTGCGCATGCGCCACCACCACGAACGACTACGAACGACGACGAAAAGCCGGTCCTCAGCCACTAAGCAGAGCAGAATATCGTCAGCTTTGTAATCGATGCGGATAATATGAAAATAATATGAAGAGAACTGAAGAGTCCCTCATTTAGATTTGGATGTGTGGGCTTCATTATCATGTGTTGCTGCTTTGAATTGGGTGAATCAGTGAGGGTTAATTATATTGAAATGCCCAAATAACTATCCCAGCATGAATTAAGCTTATTTCATATTAGAAGGTCTAAAATGACACATGTAAATACAAATTAGGTTTATGTCTACTCTTCCCAAATAAGAAGACCTTTCATTGCTGTTCAGTTGTGGAATTGACTATGGTAGAAGGTTTTAAGGGGTTTAAGGTTGTAAGATTCTTGATTTAGTTTATTTTCTATTAGAAACATGTAAATATAAATTAGGTTTGTCAATTAAGTATAGTTTGGATGGTTGTGAGGAGTGATTGTTATCTTCCTCATCTTAGTTTAATTCTCATAATAAAACTCATAATGAATATATTGTAATGGCTTCGAGCCTATATATATTAGAAAACTGTTTTTGATTCAAAATTGAATAACAAGGCAACCACTATTTCTTCCTAAAAAAAATACAAATGAGGTTTATATCTACTCTTCCCAAATAAAAAGACCTTTTCAATTTGTCAAAACTTTTAAATTTTGGATTTTATTATGATAGAAGGTTTTAAGTGATTTTAAATTATAAGATTTTGGATTTGTCAAAACTTTAGTTAGTAATTTGGTGAATTCTTTAATTTCAATTTAAATATTTAGCTTATTTTATATATTTTTAAAATTATTAAAAATTATTTAATTAATATTTGATTAACATTGTAATATTCAATATTATTGTTAAATATGAACCAGAATTAGGGATTAGGAGCATACTAATTTTAGTCAATAATTTAATAAGCGAAAGGGATTGACATTCCCACAAGTTTCATATCCTAAATACTATTGAAGTAATGCAAGGAAACACGTGTGTTATTTTTATTTAATAAGTAACTTTTCACAATTTGTTTATATTTAATTTGTTTGAGTTTCATTTAGATGTCAAATATATTTAATTTGTTTGAGTTTCATTTAGATGTCAAATAGAAAGTTTTTTAAGATATGGTACATGGAGTGATTAATTTATATTCATTAATATTTGCAAAATATAATTTTATCTAGGTATAAATTCATTATTTGACTTTTTAAAGATTTGAATTCCTTTCCTATCACATTGATTTCGATCAATTAACACATTCTTTTATAAAATTTTGAAATAAAAGAGAGTGGATTATATTTATGTAATAAGTTGATACCCAAATATCCCTCTTAGGTACTTGAGAAAATCATGCTTATTGAGGTGGGAAATTTGAACATCAATTTTATAATTAGGATAATTTGCCACTCGTATTATTTTAAAAGTTTCATTTTCATTTTTCTTTGAATGAAAAAATACTGCCATGCAGAAGACTTTCTCATTTTATTCTTTTAACTTTTATAGCTAGGACAATAATCTTCTAATCAATCTTTGTCTTTGTCATTTAATAGTATTTCAATACTTTCACTTTTAATTTTCTTTGAAAACTTGAACTTCACATTTATTTTTGTTTGAGTGGAAAGAACTTGACCATGGAACTACGTACATAACAAAAGCATATTTAACACCTCTAAGCAACATGTTAGTAATTCAATGTTTATTGTAATGTATCATTTTTCTATGAGTTAAAAATCAGATTTATGTAAAACATAACCCATAAACATATTTTTATTTGAGTGGAAAGAACTTTACGTATATAATAAAAGCATATCTAACACCTCTAAGCAACATGTTAGTAATTAGCATGTTTATTTTAATGTATCGTTTTTCTATAAGTTGAAAATCAGATTGATGTAAAACATAACCCATAAACATGGGTAAGTCAAAAAAAAAATTCTATAAATACTTAATAAAAATGTAATTTTTTGAAATTTTATAATACTAAAGTCTTTTCCTAAAACTTCTACTCGAAATATTTTTAAAAATAGTACATAGTATAAACTAAGTGTGATATTTTCTCATCTATGTTATCCTTATAATAGAAGTTAAAGAAATTCCTTTAAGTTTCATGATATTTTTGATATTTTTTATTTTGTTATATCTTTTAATTCTTTTATAGTTTTTTTTTTTTATTATTTCAATTCATTGTAACATTGAATAACATTTAATAGCCTTTTTTTTCTATGGAAATAAATATAATATTTTTTCTTAATTGAAGTAATTATTTTTTATTCAATATATAGAAAAGTGTATCTATATATTTTCATTGTCTATTATTTTTCATGAAAATGAAAATAATGATTTTGTCTACTTTCCATCATTGTTGGATATCTTAATTTGTATGTATATTAATTTGTATGGAAAACCATGGATTAGATTTTCAAGCTGTGTGAATGCTCTAATTAGGAAGTGTTTTTTTTCTCAATATTTTTCTAGTGTGTTTCATGCTAGTTCAACATATTTATAAAACAATATAGAGTGAATTATATACTTGATTAAAGAGATCATATTGCATAGTGAATATCATTGGTTAATGTCTCCTTCAAATCAAAGTTTTTGGGTTAATGGTTTTGAAATTTCTTCTTATGAGGTTGTTGTGTAATGTTCTTAGTATTTGGTTGTGTAAGTTGATCCCCTTAACATTTTAATGTTTCTCTAGCCACTTACTCTATTGGATTTTAGGCTCACTTCATATTTTGTTTCCATTATAACTCGATTCAATGTTCACATGCTCTTTTGTCATAGTATTTCATTAATGTGATAATGGGTGTATATGTCATCTTGAAAATTATTATTTTTGAATTTCAATAAGCTTGATTAATTTTATCTAGAACCTATAGTTGGGGTCCTTTTAATTTGCCAAAAATTTACTATCATATTATTTTTTTCAACTTTCTAAACTTTTTAATTTTAGTGTTTTATTAACAAATTTTCATTTTAGACATGACACAACACATGGAAAAGGATGGCAATGCCTCATTAGAATAATTTTTGGATCTAATAAAATCATAAAATAAATAGATTATACACTAAGTTCTTTTATTTAAGATATAGAAATTTAAAAAAGGACAAGCATTAAATGAGTTTCCTCAAATAAGAAAAGGCTTCCTATTTGTACTAAACCAATATGAGTAGTTATATTATAAATAAAACATTAAGTATATTACTCTATTTTATAGTTGCCAATCCTCTGTTTTTATTTCCAATATCCACCTACCATAATAATCAACAACTAATGAAAATCTTAAATCTCCTTCCTCCAAAAAAATTTGGCACGCCATGCCTTAGCAAACACAATTCATAGATTCATCTTTCATGGTCATTTGTGTGCAAATTTCTCCTCTCTCTATCATTAATTACTCAACCTTTTACCAAATGGTGACTCGGAAATGGGTTATCTGATAAAAAATGAATTGCAGCTCTTGCAAAGGATGCCAAAAACACTAGTATTTGGGATCATTTGTTTATATTCACGTTGTAAATAAGGTTATAAATTGAATGAGAACGGTGACCTAAAAACTAAAATTATATCCCTTAAAACCCATATTTTGCGTAAATAAACACAAAAATCAACTCTTGAATCAAAAAGTGGTGTTACTAGTAGGACATTTTTTTAATGTTAAAATTACAACATTTCTTCAAGAATTACCTTAAAAACCCATATCGTTGCTGACCAGAACCTTAAAATGAACATCTAAATCAAAAAGTGGTTCTGCTAGTGTTATCACATGAAGTTGGTATGGGTCAATTAATCCTTATCTTTTTTATTTTTTATCTTTAGTATTGTTTAAGTTTTTCTTTTGACCTCCTCCTTATGGTCTTCCTAGGTCTTAGAACAAATAAAATTAAGGTTGATGTTGTCCCAAACCCTTGGTTTATGTATTAATTTGTATGACATGGTTAGACAAGCCATCGTCCTTATGCCTCCACCACTACCCTGACATGTCACCGCTTCCACTATGTGCTTAAACCCCTCCACTTTGTCCCTCTACCCATTAGGAGGTCAAATCAAGTTCGTTTTAGTACACTGCTATCTCATCAGGACATTTTGTAGCACATCTCAAGTACATCTTCCCTCATCACCATAATTGCACTTATGAGGATTGTGTTTTCAACATTCACGATTTAAAGGGAAAAATCTAGGATTTAGTCATTGAAGGTTGTTCTAACTATTTTCTCAACATTTCAAAATTGCTCCTAGCTTGGCGATGCAGAAAATGCTGAGTTCACATAGTCGTTGTGGAATTTAATGCAGACTGGTTGGAGAAGGTGAATTGGAGGTTAGGCCTATTGCAGGGGGTTTCTTCCAATCTGAAGCCTATAAAATTTTTAACCATAGTCTCCAGGTAATCCATGATATTTTTTAAGCCTCGTTGAAGATCAGTTACAGGTTGTGCTTGTATTTCCAGTCCTGAGCATTGTTAATTGATGATCCACATTACCAATATACTCCCTTTATATTTTTTGTCAGAAATTCTCAGCCAACTGCAGTGTTTTCAACTTCTTTTACTAAGATCAAGCAAACCTTGTTGTCAAAGCCATTGTGCCTATCTCTTACTTGGATTTTGTTGTTTGTATTGTAGAATATGTTGTGGATTCTGATGTGAATCCCCTATTTTGGCACAACAAACCTGTACATCAACTCAGCACCGTTATCCTCTTACCACACAACCTGTACCAGTTGATTACCTTTAAAATTTCCTTTTTTGTTTCAAGTCTAAAGATTATCTACGTTGGAAATTGAAAGAGCCTTGTTGTTAAAGTTGTGATGATCTTTCAAATGATGGTGAAGTGTTAGCTTAAATATTTTGCAGTTACTTTCTCCTTGCATATCTATTTTTTCCTTAAGGGTTTTCTTCCATTTTCTAACCATCAAATACCCTTTCATAAGATTAGAGGTAAAATAGGTAGAAAGACTCTAAATCCTTAAAAGGAATCATCTTTGAAAAAGACTATCCATCCAAACCCTAAGACCTTTGTCCTTTTGTTTTTCCTCTTACATATTTAAGATTGTTGTCTTAGTTTTCCTCCTATAACAACAAATGGATACACCNTATATTTAATTTGTTTGAGTTTCATTTAGATGTCAAATAGAAAGTTTTTTAAGATATGGTACATGGAGTGATTAATTTATATTCATTAATATTTGCAAAATATAATTTTATCTAGGTATAAATTCATTATTTGACTTTTTAAAGATTTGAATTCCTTTCCTATCACATTGATTTCGATCAATTAACACATTCTTTTATAAAATTTTGAAATAAAAGAGAGTGGATTATATTTATGTAATAAGTTGATACCCAAATATCCCTCTTAGGTACTTGAGAAAATCATGCTTATTGAGGTGGGAAATTTGAACATCAATTTTATAATTAGGATAATTTGCCACTCGTATTATTTTAAAAGTTTCATTTTCATTTTTCTTTGAATGAAAAAATACTGCCATGCAGAAGACTTTCTCATTTTATTCTTTTAACTTTTATAGCTAGGACAATAATCTTCTAATCAATCTTTGTCTTTGTCATTTAATAGTATTTCAATACTTTCACTTTTAATTTTCTTTGAAAACTTGAACTTCACATTTATTTTTGTTTGAGTGGAAAGAACTTGACCATGGAACTACGTACATAACAAAAGCATATTTAACACCTCTAAGCAACATGTTAGTAATTCAATGTTTATTGTAATGTATCATTTTTCTATGAGTTAAAAATCAGATTTATGTAAAACATAACCCATAAACATATTTTTATTTGAGTGGAAAGAACTTTACGTATATAATAAAAGCATATCTAACACCTCTAAGCAACATGTTAGTAATTAGCATGTTTATTTTAATGTATCGTTTTTCTATAAGTTGAAAATCAGATTGATGTAAAACATAACCCATAAACATGGGTAAGTCAAAAAAAAAATTCTATAAATACTTAATAAAAATGTAATTTTTTGAAATTTTATAATACTAAAGTCTTTTCCTAAAACTTCTACTCGAAATATTTTTAAAAATAGTACATAGTATAAACTAAGTGTGATATTTTCTCATCTATGTTATCCTTATAATAGAAGTTAAAGAAATTCCTTTAAGTTTCATGATATTTTTGATATTTTTTATTTTGTTATATCTTTTAATTCTTTTATAGTTTTTTTTTTTTATTATTTCAATTCATTGTAACATTGAATAACATTTAATAGCCTTTTTTTTCTATGGAAATAAATATAATATTTTTTCTTAATTGAAGTAATTATTTTTTATTCAATATATAGAAAAGTGTATCTATATATTTTCATTGTCTATTATTTTTCATGAAAATGAAAATAATGATTTTGTCTACTTTCCATCATTGTTGGATATCTTAATTTGTATGTATATTAATTTGTATGGAAAACCATGGATTAGATTTTCAAGCTGTGTGAATGCTCTAATTAGGAAGTGTTTTTTTTCTCAATATTTTTCTAGTGTGTTTCATGCTAGTTCAACATATTTATAAAACAATATAGAGTGAATTATATACTTGATTAAAGAGATCATATTGCATAGTGAATATCATTGGTTAATGTCTCCTTCAAATCAAAGTTTTTGGGTTAATGGTTTTGAAATTTCTTCTTATGAGGTTGTTGTGTAATGTTCTTAGTATTTGGTTGTGTAAGTTGATCCCCTTAACATTTTAATGTTTCTCTAGCCACTTACTCTATTGGATTTTAGGCTCACTTCATATTTTGTTTCCATTATAACTCGATTCAATGTTCACATGCTCTTTTGTCATAGTATTTCATTAATGTGATAATGGGTGTATATGTCATCTTGAAAATTATTATTTTTGAATTTCAATAAGCTTGATTAATTTTATCTAGAACCTATAGTTGGGGTCCTTTTAATTTGCCAAAAATTTACTATCATATTATTTTTTTCAACTTTCTAAACTTTTTAATTTTAGTGTTTTATTAACAAATTTTCATTTTAGACATGACACAACACATGGAAAAGGATGGCAATGCCTCATTAGAATAATTTTTGGATCTAATAAAATCATAAAATAAATAGATTATACACTAAGTTCTTTTATTTAAGATATAGAAATTTAAAAAAGGACAAGCATTAAATGAGTTTCCTCAAATAAGAAAAGGCTTCCTATTTGTACTAAACCAATATGAGTAGTTATATTATAAATAAAACATTAAGTATATTACTCTATTTTATAGTTGCCAATCCTCTGTTTTTATTTCCAATATCCACCTACCATAATAATCAACAACTAATGAAAATCTTAAATCTCCTTCCTCCAAAAAAATTTGGCACGCCATGCCTTAGCAAACACAATTCATAGATTCATCTTTCATGGTCATTTGTGTGCAAATTTCTCCTCTCTCTATCATTAATTACTCAACCTTTTACCAAATGGTGACTCGGAAATGGGTTATCTGATAAAAAATGAATTGCAGCTCTTGCAAAGGATGCCAAAAACACTAGTATTTGGGATCATTTGTTTATATTCACGTTGTAAATAAGGTTATAAATTGAATGAGAACGGTGACCTAAAAACTAAAATTATATCCCTTAAAACCCATATTTTGCGTAAATAAACACAAAAATCAACTCTTGAATCAAAAAGTGGTGTTACTAGTAGGACATTTTTTTAATGTTAAAATTACAACATTTCTTCAAGAATTACCTTAAAAACCCATATCGTTGCTGACCAGAACCTTAAAATGAACATCTAAATCAAAAAGTGGTTCTGCTAGTGTTATCACATGAAGTTGGTATGGGTCAATTAATCCTTATCTTTTTTATTTTTTATCTTTAGTATTGTTTAAGTTTTTCTTTTGACCTCCTCCTTATGGTCTTCCTAGGTCTTAGAACAAATAAAATTAAGGTTGATGTTGTCCCAAACCCTTGGTTTATGTATTAATTTGTATGACATGGTTAGACAAGCCATCGTCCTTATGCCTCCACCACTACCCTGACATGTCACCACTTCCACTATGTGCTTAAACCCCTCCACTTTGTCCCTCTACCCATTAGGAGGTCAAATCAAGTTCGTTTTAGTACACTGCTATCTCATCCGGACATTTTGTAGCACATATCAAGTACATCTTCCCTCATCACCATAATTGCACTTATGAGGATTGTGTTTTCAACATTCACGATTTAAAGGAAATAATCTAGGATTTAGTCATTGAAGGTTGTTCTAACTATTTTCTCAAGATTTCAAAATTGCTCCTAGCTTGGCGATGCAGAAAATGCTGAGTTCACATAGTCGTTGTGGAATTTAATGCAGACTGGTTGGAGAAGGTGAATTGGAAGTTAGGCCTATTGCAGGGGGTTTCTTCCAATCTGAAGCCTATATAATTTTTAACCATAGTCTCCAGGTAATCCATGATATTTTTTAAGCCTCGTTGAAGATCAGTTACAGGTTGTGCTTGTATTTCCACTCCTGAGCATTGTTAATTGATGATCCACATTACCAATATACTCCCTTTATCTTTGTTGTCATAAATTCTCAGCCAACTGCAGTGTTTTCAACTTCTTTTAATAAGATCGAGCAAACCTTGTTGTCAAAGCCATTGTGCCTATCTCTTACTTGGATTTTGTTGTTTGTATTGTAGAATATGTTGTGGATTCTGATGTGAATCCCCTATTTTGGCACAACAAACCTGTACATCAACTCAGCACCGTTATCCTCTTACCACACAACCTGTACCAGTTGATTACCTTTAAAATTTCCTTTTTTGTTTCAAGTCTAAAGATTATCTACGTTGGAAATTGAAAGAGCCTTGTTGTTAAAGTTGTGATGATCTTTCAAATGATGGTGAAGTGTTAGCTTAAATATTTTGCAGTTACTTTCTCCTTGCATATCTATTTTTTCCTTAAGGGTTTTCTTCCATTTTCTAACCATCAAATACCCTTTCATAAGATTAGAGGTAAAATAGGTAGAAAGACTCTAAATCCTTAAAAGGAATCATCTTTGAAAAAGACTATCCATCCAAACCCTAAGACCTTTGTCCTTTTGTTTTTCCTCTTACATATTTAAGATTGTTGTCTTAGTTTTCCTCCTATAACAACAAATGGATACACCRCAACATCAGAATGATCACAAGGGTGGGGGCATAGTGAGGATTGAGCCCGATGACATGGAACTATTTGATRTTGAACCTTTGATCAAAGAGGTATTCCAAAGAGTTGTATGTTTCAAWTTCTGCWAGAAAATAYAGAGGGGGAACCCTGAGGTAGCCAGAGAGTTTTCCTTGATATTTGATGGAACCAAAACTAAGGTGTGAACTCTTGAACTGGAGGTATATGAAAAAACCATTGCASTAGCTACTGAGATACCAAACATAGGTGAAAGATGGTTTAAACCCATGAATATTAATGCATCCTTCTCTAAAGAGTTCCTTAAATCGGAATGTTAGGGAGATAACTTATCAAAGGGAGTGCCTAGGAGGCACTTGGTTGAGGGATTTGACAAGATGTTAAGGGAGATCTAGAGATATTTCACCTGTGAGGGAAGATTAAATATGATTTACCAATACCACATTATACTTTTGTTGCACTTCATAGGAAAATACCTAATGAACCTCCCTTTCTATTTCTTTAGGAGTATTGGGAAAATGGCTAACAAGGTCCAAGCCCAGTCCAAAGCTGTGGAAACAAGTGTTTTTCACTCAGGGTTGATTAAGATGCGTGTGATGGAGGATTTAAATAAGAGAAATATGGAATGTGATCAGTTCATTGCCTCTACACATCTGCAATCAAATGTAGCTCCTACTCCTGAATCTAAGGTGTAGAGCTTTCTTCATGTTAATAACGTTGTTCACATAGAGACAAGTAGAAAGAGGAATGGAAAATGCATTGCTAAAAATGATGAAGCTCCTAAGGAACAAGAATAAGAATGGGGAGCTCATTTCTCTCCACAAATGGAATTTTTACTCCAACCAGCTCTAGAGTCGACAAAAATTCCATTAGCAAGAGCCATAAGAAAAAAAGGAAGAAGGTTACTCTTCCCCTCACCAGCTACTATAGTTGAAATTAAATCTAGCAGGCCCTTCACCAGGTCATCATCCAAAAAGGAAACTGTTGAAAAAAAGTTCATAACAGAAGCTCCTATCAAGAGGAAGGATAAAGGTAAAATTGGCACCGTTGAAAAACGTATTGAATTCATGGACATAACCAATCCCCCTAAGAACCATACCTTCAAAAGATTGATCAAACAACTTAGAGAAGCTAGAAAGGATATTTCCCACTTGAAGGGAGAAGGATTGGCTGAGAGGAAAAAGATGAAAGATCTGATGGATGTGTATCTAGAAACTATTGACAAAGCCATGTTTACAACAAAGATATTTCTTCCCCTCCATAGGAATCTTAAGAATCTATACAGAAAGAACAAGGATTTTCAATCCTAGATCATAAAACTTAAGCTGGAGTTGCAGCCTTTCAAGGAAGAGATAGCCCAAAGAAATTTGAATGTGTTGGCTCAAGCTGCAACTAGAACAACTACCAAACTCAGGAGGTGAAGTGAAGTGGCTCAAAGAATCTTAGTTTTGGAAATGGTTATCCTTGCATTTTGAAGATTTTGGGGAAAATATAATGCCTATAGATGATTTTTCACTCACACGACATATCATGAGGCTTCTACATGTTTACTTAACTTTGAAAAACGTTTTTGGGTATTTTTTGTTCAAGCTAGATAAATCAGGCAGCTACAGGACATTTCACAGCGCCCGCCAACTCTTGTTTTGATGGGTTTTAAGAGGATCAATGGTCACCAAATGGCTAGTGGAACATAACACAGGTAGTTGTAAGCCAGTCAAAGTTGGATTTTACCTGGAAACAAAGGAAATTACCTCAAAGGACACCTCACTATGCAATATTAGGGTGTTAGGATGGTTGCCAACATTTACCTTTTTTATAGCAGTTTGTTTTTTTCGCTCTGTACAGTTGTAAGATTTTCAATTTTAGGTGGTAGAATCCTATGTTAGAGGATCAATCTCACATTGTATGCTATGATTCCTTGTTTAGGATATAAATGTAGCATTAGAAGACATTGATAGGTTCGAATGGTTAATGTAAAAGACCTTTTGGTGATTTCAATGAAACAAAGCCTACTCTGGTTTTGATGTATCCAACCTAATGAAATCTTGTTTAATGGAAGTTAGTTCTCTTTTTTCCATATTATTTATCTCACTCTGAAATTGTACCATCATTGAAGGATTCAAATGATATTTTGTAGTTGTACGAAAATTGATGTTTGATTGTGATATTGTTTTAGCTTTCTCGGATTTTTTGTTTGCTTAGATTTAAGAAGTTCTTTCATCTGAAGCATTTCTCTCCTTTGTCTATTGGTGTAGCCTAAAGCTAGTGGTAGACTCATTCCATATTCTTACTAATTTTTCCTTCTATTCACACTAATCTTCAAAACCCTAACCTAAGCTAAACAAGACCTCTTTTGTTGATGCACTTGATATAGAATTTCCTATGTTTTGACATTGTTGAACTGAGTTTCATCCATTTGACACCACATTTGAAAACGTATCTCATAAACCTATTGATGGATACATAGTTTTCACTTTAACAGTTAAAGTGTAACTTTTAGTGCTAACATTCTTGGCGTCATTTTCAGGGAACGAATTGAGCACATTTCCCTGGGATTGAATGACAAAGTAAAACTGATTTTGAAAGTGCATAGTAATCAGTACATTGAAGACTACAGTTTGCACCTGGCGATTCCATTTTTTTAGTTGTGTCTCCTAAAGGCAGACACATCAGGTCTACCCCACATCTACCTTTGGATACACCTAAAGTTGACCCAGAGAAGATCATCAATAAGGGAAAATATTCTCAAGAAGATTTTGAGTTGTTGTTCTAGGTACTACTAGTCATTTTCCTGATTCCACTTTTAAAACACCATTAATTGTATCTAGTAGTCCTCTTTTATCCTCTGTTGAAATTTATAGAAATTTGAATCTTGAATATTTCCCTGTGAAATATTCTTATTTTTCTCCTAGATTGAAACAAGGAAATTTTGAAGTTCTTGCCTCTCCTGATGTTGTAAGTTGGTTTAGACTTGATATCTTAGAATATTTTCCTACCTTGGGTTCTCCATATCCTCCTTCTCTTAAAATTGTTCTGACCAAAGAGGAAGAAACCTCAGTTCCCTTAGAGTCTACACCATATTCTTCCAAGACTCAACCTCTCCTTGTGAAAACTGAAACTTCTCCATCCTATATTCCTCCTTCTCCCAAGCTACACATAATCAAGACTACAATTGTACTAGCCAAGACTCAATCTCCTACTTGTTCTCCTAGAATTTATAATCCAATGGTAGGTGTTAACCTTCCTAGAAATAGGATGGATTCCATAGTAGCTTCTAGGTATGCCCCTCTTGTGGTGCCTTAGCCTATGAATTATCTCCCGGTTAGAGACTATATTAAGTACATGCCCACTTTTACAGGGGAAGAGGACATAACTGCATAGGAACACCTTGCATCATGTTATAGCTATGCCAACAATATTAATATTGAGAATGAAGATGTTTGGATGAGATTTTTTGTACAAAGCCTTGATGGTGAGGCTAAGAAATGGTTTCTAGGGGTTTAAATCCTACATATATTTTTGGAATTGAAGCTCTAGATGATGCATTTATGAGGAATTGGGGAGATAAGAAAGATTTCCTATATTATATTACAAAGTTTGGGCCATTCAAGAGGAAAGAAGGGGAATCTATTTCAAATTTTTCAAAGAGATTTAATAAAATGTACAACAAAATCCCCACGGATACTAAGCCCACTAAAAATTTTGCTAAGATCGCCTATGTTAGTCCTTTTGACCCTGAGTTTTTCCTCTTGTTGAGAGAAAAAATATCTACCTCTCTATCTCATATGAAAGATGCATCCTTGGAAGTAGAATCTAATATATCGGTAGCTGACAAGCTCAGGGGAAAATCTGATAGAGATAGGAGAAAAAGTAGGTTTGAAGCTTCAACCTCAGATTCCTCTAGTGTTAATCCTCAAGTAGATGAACTAACAAAATTGGTTAAATCACTTTCTGTTGAAATGGAAAAAATGAAGCTTGAGGGAAAACAAAATTATAGAAATACCCAAAATGTTGATAACAGAAGAAATTTCAGGAGACAAAACAATTCCCCTCAAGGCCTTCAAAGAGATCAAAGAAATAGGGATGACCAAAAATTCCAAACCCCTCTCCAAAATAACATGGTTGATGATGAAGTAGGAAAGGATGAAGAAACATATCCAAAAATTAATTTTGTGGGTGATACCTCTCCATCCCCTCATCTATCTCAATCTACATATGAGGAGTCTCTTATGGACAACCAATTGAATGAATTGAGTATAGGAGAAAAATCTAGTGAAAACCAAAATAAGTACAACTTAAGGTCAAAAACGAAGGATGGGAATCCTAGCACATTATATCAGCCCAACAAAACAAAAAAATATGCTAAGCCTGTGGTTTCTAGTGGCAAAGAAAAAGAGGAACACAACTCTCAATCAATGATTAAAACCCATGTTCCATAAATCAAAGAGATTCTGAAATATCCCTCTTCCTTTATATTTGAGAATGAAATTCAAAAGATAAAAATTCCAGTACCATTTTTAGAGCTAATTAAAAATTAAGAGTTCAAAAATATCTTTCCAAGATGTTGCAACCTTGATATTCCTCCAATTCTACTGACTCAGTAAACCTACAAGATGAAAAACCAACATTCATATTGGGACCTTTGGTAGAATATAGGGATGACTCTTCTCCTCCATTCTACACATCATTAAATATTCATGATAAAGTTTTGCACAATTACTTAATGGATTCAAGTGCATCTCATAACCTTATTCCTAAAAATGTCATGGATGAGCTTGGGCTAGAAATTACAAAAACATATCATGACCTATACTCATTTGAATCCAAAAAATTGAAATTCCTTGGAGTGATCAAAGACCTGGTTGCTACCTTGTTTCAATTTCCCATGAAGAGTGTGGTCATGGATATTGTGGTGCCTGATGTCCCCCATAAGTTTGGAATGTTGTTTTCAAGGTCTTGGATCAAGAGACTAGGGGGAACTTTGCAGGTGGATCTTTCATATGCTACTATCCATGTATTTGTAGGTGATCACATAAGGATTTATAGGGAAGAACAAATAGCTTACATCATCAGTGATGAAGCTAATCCTACAAACCACCCCATTTTTTCAGTTGACACTGATTTAGGATCTAGTATATTATAACTCATTGATGTGCCTCAAACACCTATTGAAATTAGAAAATGACATTTTAAAACTTGTGATACACCTCCTCAAAATGCCTCAGTATGTAATGCGTTTTTTGATGGGGGATCTTCTAAAGAAAGTGTTGGTGCTAGAGTGGTCTTTATTTCCCCAACTCAAGAAATAATATATTTGTCTTATAAACTAGAATTTGAAACTACAAATAATGTAGCAAAGTATAAGGCTATTGTTTTGGTTTTGAGGGGTGCTAAAGATATGAATATTGATGAGTTAGTAGTGTTTGGAGGTGATGAACTAATTGTACATCAAGTTAAAAATCTATATCAAGATAAACACCCCAGGTTAAGGACTTACAGAAATGAAGTTTGGGATCTTATTGATAATTTATTATCAGCTTTTAACATCTCTTTGGTTCTAAGAGAAGAAAATACTATGGCAGATTCTTTGGATGTTTTTGCAAGTAATTTTAAAATTCCTTTGACCCCCAAGATCAAATATGATTTGGAAGTGAAGTATCGACCCTCTATACCTGACAATGCTAAACATTGGAAGGTCTTTGAGGATGATATTGAGATTCAAATATTTCTAGAAATTGTGGAAGAGTTTTCTTCTCTTCATATTGATTAGGATCATGATGATACCAAAATCCCTCATGCTGATATTTTCCTAAACAAAATTGCAAACCACAAGATTGTTCAACTTCCTAGTAACCATATTCCAAAAGGATTGGTTCCTTTGGGGATATTATTTTTGTTCAAAAACACAGGTATTCCAACAGAGGATGAACACCTTCAGTAACCACTCACATAACTAGATCAAAGATCAACACACTAATGTTTTCACATGGTAAAACCCCTACAGGGAAACATCCACGACCCCAGCCAACGCGACCACTTAGAGCAGTTTATTAATGCAAAGAAAAAGATTACAGAGAGATTTTACAAGAGCGTTTCTCACAATGGATCATCAAAAAATGACCCTCCATGCTCTTTAAATAGAGATCATGGACCAATCGGGTGTTAA
>JZKD02S1993964.1:0-32707 GCA_000966675.3 Picea glauca | reverse complement strand
CTTTTTTCTTTTTCTTTTCTTTTCAAATTATTTGCAGAATGAAAAATCATTTGTCAACAAAAACACTATAGATAGATAATATCCCAGTCACTAGTTGATCCCTATAACTTATAGGTTGATAACAAGATCTACAAGGTAAAGAAAGATGCTAATGGGAGTGTGGAGAAATACAAGGCCAGGTTTTTGGCCTCGGGATTCTCACAGATCAAGGGGATATATTATGATGAGACCTTTTCACCTATCGCAAGGTACTCTTCCATAAGATCCATCTTTGCACTCTCAATGCAGATGGTCTGTCACATTCATCAGATGGATGTAAAAACTGCGTTTCTCAATGGGAGCATTGAGGAAGAACTGTACATTGAAAAACTATAAGGTTTTTATACCTTTGACAGGGAGTCTCATGTGTGAATACTCAAGAGAGTGTTGTATGGACTGAAGCAAGCACCCCGTTCTTGGTACACTTGAATAGACAACTATTTCACTTGACTGGGCTTCACCAAAAGTGAAGCGGATGAAAAGCTATACCAAGTTGTGGTGGAGGGTAAGATTTTAATCATTGTTCTTTATGTTGATGATTTAATACTGACTGGTGATGAGCAGCTGATACACTCATGCAAGGAGGACCCTGCAAAGGAGTTCTAGATGAATGATTTGGGCCTTCTTTATTATTTCCTTATATTGGAAATATGACAGCAAGATGATGAACATTTTGTGTCTCAAGGCAAGTATGCAAGGGAGAGACTGGGTAAGTTTCACATGGAGGGATGCAAACCTATGGATACTACTCTTCCAGGAAACTGGAGGAAAGAGGATGCTACTTCTAGAGAGGTAGTGAATGCTACTGTCTATAGACAGTTAGTGGGTTCGCTAATGTATCTAGTGAAAAAGAGATCGAACATTTGTTATGTGGTTAACCAGCTGATTCAAGAAATGGTTAATCCTACCAAGCTCTTTTGGAAGGCGGGTAAGCATGTCCTAAGATACCTAAGTGGCCTATTTGAGTATGGATTATGGTATAGACAGATAGATGAGTTGAATTTGCATGGCTTCACATATGCATATTGGGCGGGAAACCCAAAGAGTAGAAAGAGCACATCAGGGGGGATCTTTAGTATCATATATATAGTTGTTTCTTGGTACAGTAGGAAGCAGAGATCTTTGGCACTAAGTTCAGCAGAAGAAGAATACATGGCAGAGAGTCAAGATGCATGTGAGGCTATCTAGATGAGAAGGATCTTGGTTGGTTTATTTGGTTCTCATTTATATCCGATAGTGATTGACTGTGATAATCAGAGTTTCATTAAACTCTCAATTGATCATGTGTTTAATGATAGATCTAAGCATATATATATATGGTATCATCATATCAGATATTGTGTGTAGTGGAAGATCATGTTTCTTCAGTACATTCCTACGAAAGATTAGGATGCAGACATTTTGACAAAGGCGCTCACCATGAGAAGATTCAAATACCATAAAGACAGGATTGGGGTGAAGGATAATCCCTTTCTTGTTGAAAGGGAGTGTTGAAAATTCAACAAGAAATGTGTGTCTAATTTATTTTTTCCTTAAATAAATTGGACAATAAATATTAATCTATTATCTCATAATTACTTGAAATAGTGAATTGAAATGGAAAATCAATTAGCTATAGGAAATTCAAGTTCAAAGGTTGATTGGTGGGACATGGAAGTCGAATTAGTTGTAACTAAGTAACTGGAAGTTGTAAAAGAGTTATAAGTGTAGTTATGTAAGTTGTGAAGTAGTTTAACTCAGTTAAGTGAGTTAAGCTCAGTTTTACTAGTTGTAAATGAAATTACTCTAGTGAGAGTTCAGTGAATTAATTATTAATTGATTCACAATTACTGAATTCACATGAAACTGAATATTTACCACTGTGAACTACATGCATGTCAGATCCAGTGGAGACCTAGTTGAGATAACAGGTGAAAGGGATAGTTTGGCTATCAATTGTGATTTGAGTGAAGTGCATCCATGAAATCACACACATATTTGATGTGCCCATGAGAAATGCATAGCCTAGGAAAGAGGAATTTGAATTCATTTGCAGGTTTTCCATTAACAAGGATTGCGCAGAGGAGGTAGGTTGTCTGGAGGCAGTAAATTGGCACATGCATTTGCCAATTTTTGTATGACAGTGTGAGATGATTATTATTGTACTAAGATCTCTTAGATTAGAGTTTTGTATGAGATTGTTTCATGATCCATGATATAAACATAATATATGATAGTGGGGCTTTTAGATTTATGTTTTCCCAATAAAAACATAAGTGTAATTGATCTTTCTTTTTGATATTGCAATGGAGATCATGTTTTAAATTCGACAAGAATATTAGTAGAAGTGATTATGTATTTAACAGTGGCATATAATTCTTAGATCATGAGAATCCAGGAAATACATAACTTGTATTGAAATTTCTACATCATCAACCCCGATTATTCAAAGGAATTTCTGATATTCTCTTTTGCCTCACATGACACATTGGTTGTTTTCCTTCTTTAGAAAAAAATAGATGGGATGGAGCATCCTATTTCCTTTTTTAGTAGGGAATTGAGGGATGCAGATATGAGGCATGACATTATGGAGAAGCAGGCTTATTCTTTGGTTAAATCTCTTAAATCCTTCAGGGTATACATTCTACATTCCAAAATTATTTTCTATGTACCATAAGCCTGAGTGAAAGAAATACTTATCTATCCTGACATAGATGGAAAGAGGAGCATGTGGATTGCCAAAATTCTGGAGTTTGGCCTTGAAATGAGGCCTACTAAGTTGGCAAAAGGGAAAATTTTATCTAGATTGGTGGCTAAATAAAATTGCAAAGAACTGGGGGTTAATTTCATGAACCTAAACTCTAAAAATCAGAAAACTGATATATTTGTCAAAATCTCTCATATCAGTCCGAACTTCGCAGAATGCACTTGGTAAAAAGACATCATTTATTTTCTGCAAAATTTGCATCCTCTTTATGGTTTGGAGAAGAAAAAGGTGAGAGATTTGAAACTAAATGAAATTAGATATTGTCTCATTGATCACATATTATATTGGAAAGACCCTCTAGGAGTTCTCTTGATATGCATAGATCCAAAAGAGGCTCAAAAGGCCATGACTAATTTTCATGATAGCTTATGTAGGGGTCATCACTTTTGGAGAACCACAACATATGATATCCTCAGAGTTGGGAATTTTTTCCCTAGCCTTTTTACTGATGTTTTTACAAAGATTAGGGCATGTGACAAATTTCATAAGTTTTCATGAAAGAAATAGCTAAAATATTTTCCTCTGAAGTTTGTGGTGGTTTCCAGTCCTTTCCAGTAGTGGGGACTTGACTTAATTCAGGAAATTCATCCAGCATCAAGTGATAAACATCGATGTATTTTGAATACAACTGACTATTTCACCAAGTGGATAGAAGCCATTTCTACAAGGAGTGCCCCACACAAGGTAATCATTGGTTTTCCTGGATATATTATGTAAAGATTTGGTTGTCCAAGAAAGATTGTTAATGATAATGCTGCCTCTTTCAAAGATGGACCATTGGTGAAGTTTTGTGAGAACTATGGGATTTGATTAGTTCATTATACCCCTTATTACCAGCAAGGAAATGTTTTAGCAAAATATTCTAACTAGAGCCTTATAAATATCATCAATAAATTATTGGAGGACAAGAAAGCATGGAACTCAAAAGTGAAATTTTCCTTATGGGATGATAGAGTTACTACAAAGTGATCACTTGGTATTTCCCCCTTTCATATTCTATATGGGATTGAAAATATTTTTCCTACTCATCTTTCCTTGCCTGTGGAAAAGTTCCTTCAGGATAAACAAGGAGAACTAGATGATATGGTCAGAAGGATACACCAGCTAGTAGAAGTATAGTAGACCAACAAGCAACTCCTTGATAAAGAATAGAGCTATCAATAAAAGATCAATAAATCATTTGATAAGAAGGTAAACAAAGAATATTTCTGGTTGGGAGATATGGTGCTCAAGTGGGATGCACCAAAGAAAGACAAAGGAAAACATGATAAATTTGAATCCTTGTGGATTGTTCCTTTCAAGATTTCTGAAGTTTTTCAAAATAATACTTATAAATTGAAGAACTTGGAGGATTATGGAGTTTTTGGTGGCCCTATTAATGGACACTTACTAAAGAATTATTTTGCTTGAGCCATGAGTGGTTGTCCCATTCATTGTAAAGATAATTTTTGTTTTTCTTTCATTGAATAAATGACCCCATAGTTCTGGGATAAGAAACTGAAATTGCTTGTTCTTGGAAGATCACAGGGAGCATGTCATCCCATGTGGAGCCAATGTTATCACTTGAAGTTTTTATGGGTCACATGAAGTTTTTATGGGTCAATTCATCCTTAGATTTTTTATTGTTTATCCTTAGTATTGTTTGAGTTTTAATTTTGACCTCCTCCTTATGGTCTTCTTAGGTCTTAGCAAAAATAAAATTAAGGTTTATGTTGGCCCAAACCCTTGGTTTATGTCTTCATTTTTATGACATGGTTAGACAAGACATCATTGTTATGCCTCCACCACTACCTTGACATGTCACCACTTCCACTATGCACTTAAACCCCTCCACTTTGTCCCTCTACCCATTAGAAGGTCAAATCAAGTTCATTTTAGTATGTTGCTATCTCATAAGGACATTTTGTAGCCCATATCAAGTACATATTCCCTCATCACCATAATTTCACATATGAGGCTTGTGTCAGCTGATCTTCTTGTTTTTAGAATTCATGATTTAAAGTAAATAATATGGGATTTAGTCAATTAAGGTTGTTCTAATTTTTTTCTCAAAATATCAAAATTTGTCCTAGCTTGATGCTGCAGAAGCTATTGAGTTCAGAGAGGTGCTGCAAAATTTGTTGTAGACTGGATGGAGAAGGTGAATTGGAGGTTAGACCTATTGCAGGGGTTTTCGTACAGTCTGAAGCTTATCAAATTTTAAACCAAAGTCTCCATGTACTCCATGAGAGATTTTAAACCTTGTTTAAGATCAGTTAAAGGTTGTGCTTTATTTCCTCTCCTGGGTGTTGTGAATTGATGATCCACATTACCAATCTTATCCCTTTACCTTTGTTTCCACAAATTCTTATTCAGCTGCATTGTTTTCAACTTCTTTTACTAAGATCGATCAAACCTTGTTGTTAAAGCCACTATGCCTATCTCTTACTTGGATTTTGTTGCTTGTACTGTGGAATCTATTGTGGATTCTGTTTTGAATCCCCTTCTTTTGGCATTGCAAACATGTACATCAAATCAACACCATTATCCTCTTACCACACAATGTGTACCAACTATTTACCTTTAAAATTTCCATTTTTATTTCAAGGCTAAAGTCTATCTACGTTGGAAATTGAAAGGGCCTTGCTGTTAAAGTTGTGATGATCTTGCAAATGATGGTGAAGTGTTAACTTAAATATTTTGCAGCTTCTTTATCCTTGCATATCTATTTTTCCTAAAGGGTTTTCTTCCATTTCCTAAAAATTATTTACCCTTTCATAAGCTCAGATGCCAAATAGGTTGAAATACTTTCAAGTCTTAAAAGAAACCATATTTGAAAAAGTCTATCCATCCAAACCCTAATACCTCTGTCCTTTTGTTTTTCCTATTACATATCTTAGATTGTTTTCTTAGTTTTACTCATATAACAAAAAATGGATATACCATAGTAGAAGAAGGCTCACAAGAGTGGGGGGATAGTGAGGATCGAACCCTATGACATGCAGCTATTTGATTTTGAACCTTTGATCAGAGAAGTGTTCCAAAGAGTTGGATGTTTCAATTTATGTTAGAACATGAAGAGGGGTCACCCTGAGGTAGCCAAAGAGTTTTCCTTGGATTTTTATGGAACAAAAACTAAGGTGGGAACTCTTGAACTAGAGGTGTCTACAAAAACCATTGCAATAGCTAATGAGATACCAAAAACTGGTGAAATATGGTTTAAATCCATGAATCTTAATGCAACCTTCTCTAAAGAGTTCCTTAAACCATAATGATAGAAATATAACCTATCAAAGGGAGTGCCTATGAGCCACTTGGTTGAGGAATTTGACAAGATGTTACGGGTGATCCATAGATATTTCACCTGTGAGGGAAGATTCAATATCTTTTACCAGTTCCACATTAGACTTTTGTTGCACTTCACAGAAAAAAACCTCATGAACCTCCCTTTCTATTTGTTTAGGAGTATTGGGAAAATGGCTAATAGGTTCCAAGCAAAGTCCAAGGCTATGGACACAAGTGTTTTTCACTCAGGGTTGATTAAGATTCTTGTGATGGAGGAGTTGAAGAAGAGAGACATGGAATGGGATCAGTTCATTGCCATTGCACATCTGAAATTAAATGTAGCTCCTACTCCTCACTCTAAGGTGTAGATCCCTCTTCAAGATGATAACATTGTCACACAGAGACAAGTAGAAATATGAAGGGAAAACACATTCTAAAAATAGTGAAGCTCCTAAGGAACAAGAAGAAGAAGGGGGAGCTCATCACTCTCCACAAAGGGAATTTTTTCCCTAACCAGATCCAGAATTGGCGGAAATTCCATCAGCCAGAGCCACAAGGAAAGAAGGAAGAAGGTTACTCTTCCTCTCACCAGCTACTGCAGTTGAAATTAAATCTAGTAGGCCCTTCACCAGGTCATTATCCAAGAAAGAAACTATTGAAAAATAGGTCATAATAGAAGCTCATATCAAGAGGAAAGATAAAGGTAAAATTGAGATTGTTGAAAAATTTATTGAAGTCATAGACATAACCACTCCCCCTGAGAACCCTACCTTCAAAATATTGGTCATATAGCTCAAAGAAACTATAAAGGATATTTTTCACTTGAAGGGAGAAGGATTGGTTGAGAGAAAAAAGATGAAAGATTTGATGGATATGTATCTAGAAATTATTGACAAAGCCAAGTTTTCAAGAAAGATATGCATGTCCCTCCATAGACATCTTAAGAATCTATCCAGGCAGAATATGGATTTACAATCTCAGATCAAAAAACTTAAGTTGGAGTTTCACTCTTTCAAGGAAGAGCTAGCCCAAATAAATTTGAATGTGTTGGCTCAAGATGCAACCAGAAGGAGTACCAAACTCAGGAGGTGAAGTGAATTGGCTCAAAGAATCTTAGTTTTGGAAAAGGTTATCCTTGCATTTCAAAGATTTTGGGGAAAATATAATACCTATAGCTGAGCTTTCACTCACACAACATATCATGAGGATTCTAGAGGTTTAATTAACTTTGGAAAAAAAAATTGGCTATTTTTGGCTCAAGCTAGATAAATCAGAAAACTACAGTACATTTCGTAGCACTTGAATCTGTGAAATGGTCTACGTAGTCGAACATTGCAACTTTGCTGTGAAATAAACTGCGAACTTCATGCAGGAGCATCGCCAGCAAGAGAAAGTGGAGGACAGTGGGATATACACTAGCACGCATTTTGAAGACATTTAAATTTCAAAGGATGAACCATTAAAGTAATATCTGAAAAGATATAATTACTCTTAAATGTTTTGGGGATTGTAATGTAGATCTTGAGCGTTCAGTCTCATCTGTTAGTTGAAGAAAATTAATGTAATGAATGTAAAGTAGATGGATATTTTAATTTTGATATGATAGTTTAGAGTTGTAGGAGGGAAAACTTAAGAAGACTCCCTTGTAGATGTATTGTAGAATTATTCTCATTCTCTCAATGGTAATTAAGTTGTAGAGTAAGAGAGTATATGAGAGAAGAGAAGAAACACAATTGTAGAAATTGTATGAGTACATAGTTGTTTCTATAGAAACCATGTAAAGAGGCACTTGGATTAATATAAGAATGCTTTGATCCAATTTCATGGTCTGTTATGGTTACTATTTTCATCTATTGAATGGTATGTTTACAGTTTTCTTATATGCTCTGTTATGAATTTGTTTCAATGTTGTGTATGTAAGTGATTTCATGTTGAATTTATGAAGTCTGTGAGAGGGAGATTATAAGTTTCAATTGTTTATTTTCTTGAGAATTTCTGCAAGAAGTGCAGTGAAAGTCCCCAAGGAGTGCGTTGACAAGTTCTTAGTTTTATCTCAGAAATACCAGGAGAGATATCATTATTCTTATACCAACAAAAGTGCAAGTATATCACATAGCCATGCAAGGTGTGCGCGGGCCAGGTTGAGTATTAGAATTTTTCCAACCCAAGTGAACAATTGAAGAACTATTGTCGCAAGGAGAGCGTAGAGTTAGAAGATATCAGATAATCAAGGATTATCATGAAGGCTACAAGGAGTGCATGCAGAGTTCCTTATAATCCTAGAGTTTGAAGTAAAGAAACCAACCTCAAGAAGGATAGAGAATTAGAAAATTTACAAAGAAAATATGAGGTTCAAAGTCACCTTGCTGAAATCAAGCTGAAGAGAAATACCAGCCATTAGATCTGAAGGAACAAGAGTCATTGATTCGTGATTTTAATTTTGACATTTCAGGAGTTGGAAGTGAGGAGGAAAATGTTACCTGGAAGTCAGGAGTTGCGAAGTCCTGACTTCAAGAAGCAATTATTTGAACCATCATATCGTGGAAGGTTAAGGATCATGGATTTGTGGATAGGAATTCATGAGTTCAAACTTTGGCAAAAATGAGAAGAGTTGCATCAAGAAATCGTAAGTCGTGAAATCCCAACGCGCTCGGAGGTGAGGCCCAAGGACTTGACTGGAGGTCATATTATGGATACATAAGGGAGGAGCTAGTGGAACTTTATCCCTTTTCGAAGTTTCAGGATTCGAGGGAGTCGGGGTGACTCACAACAGGAATCCCAAAATTGTGAAACGTTGAGTCGCAAAACCTAAAGAGACATTTGGGTTAAGTCAATGGTTACATTGGTGGTCACGCAGCTGGAGGTTCATTCCTGGTGCTTGTTCGCACAATTGTAACTTCTAGAAGGACCTATGGTTTTATATGCATTGAAGGTTCCAGTGGGAACTAAGGAGCCATTTCAGCTCAAAGGAATTCGAATATCCAAAGACTAGGAGGTCAACATATCCCTGCTGAGGTAGGGGTGTTGCGTCAGGTGGTATCAGAGCTTACAATCATTGCTTTTTGTAAGTAAGAGAGGACATAAATTAAGTTGTGATTTGAATTTTGTGTGGATAGATTGAAACAATGTCACCAGTGAGACGTGAAGAAAGACCAATGACCGATCCAGATGTGGAAAGGGAAATGAGAGAACTTCGTGTTGGATTGAATGTTATGGAGACAACATGGAGTTGAACACCTTATATAGGAGATATCAGTGAGGCTGAAAGTGAGAATGAAGAAGGAACCGAAGAAGAAGTTGTAGTCTAAGATGTTGCATAGGAACGTCTATTTAAAGTTGTTGCAAGAATGAGTGCCAGAGCAAAGCTAGACATCCCGATGTCTGAAGGCAACTTGGACGTTGAGGAGATACTAGATTGGTTTAGAGCTCTGGATAAATACTTCAACTATGAGGATATCAAAGAAGACAAGAATGTAAATAACGTTGTCACTAGAATGAAAGGGCATGCAACACTATGGTGGGATGAACTACAGGATGACAGGAGTTGCAAAGGCAAAGAAAGAATCAAAAACTGGGACAGGATGGTTGCCAAGACGAAAGCCAAATTCATACCCAGGGATTATCAAGTAAATTTGTTTCTAAGAATGTAGAATTTGAGGCATAAAGAGATGACATTCAAGGAATATACAAAGGATTTATACAAGTTAAACATCAAATCTGGTCATCGCGAAAGTGATGATGAAAAATTCACCAAATATATGAATGGCCTGAGATATGAGATTCAGGATGAGATGAGCATGGTGACAATCAAAACTGTGGAAGATGCTTATTAGGTTTATCTGAAAGCATAAGATAACTTGGCCCAAAAATAAGGTCAAAGGGGAAGAGGTAGAAGTCAGAGCGGAGGTAAAGCAATTTCCTAGGACAGAGTAAAAAAGCCCAAGGATGAAGAAAAGAAGCCTCATAATCACCCAAAACGGGGAGGAAGTTCACATGGAAGACAATATGTTGATAGGAACACTTTTCCTCGAGCAAGAGGAAAGGAAGAGGCAGAGGAGTTGAAGTAAAGTGTTTCTTCTATGGAAATATTGGACACAAGTATTGGGAATATCCTGATAGAAAAAGAGAAGGATGAGGAAAATCTCACATTTAAGAAGTGCAAAGGCGAAATGTTAAGGAAAAATATACAGAAGGTGGGAGATCCTTAATGATGAGGAGAATTCTTTTCAATCCAGAGAAAGAGATGGAGAATCCAATCCAGAGGAACAATTTGTATAGAACTCCTTACAAGACCAAGGATAGGGTATGTAAGGTGATAGTTGACAGTGGAAGAACAGATAATTTAGTATCCACGGAAATGGTGGAGAAGATGGAATTGGAGACAACTGCACATCCTAGTCCATATAAAGTCTCGTGGTTACAAAAATGACATCAGGTAGCAATCACTAAACAATGTTTAGTTGAATTTAAGATAGGGTTTTATATATATGATATCTTATGTGATGTTATTCCCATGGATGTATGCCATCTTTTTTTGGGGAGGCCATGGAAATATGACAAAAATATTGTCCATGACGAAAGAAATAACACCTACACCTTGGAGAAGAACAGTAGGAAGCATATGTTGCTACCAATTGAAGACACGAAGGTGAAATAAGAAGCAAGTAATACTATACTTCTCATGAGTGGGAAGGAACTTCTAGACGAAGTCGAGAAAGATGAAGAAATGCAGTTTCCTGTGGTAAGAAAACCTACAGTTATCTTGACTAGTACTTCAATAGATTATCTACCTGAGGAAATTCAGGAACTACTGGAGAATTTTGTTGATATAGTGGTGGATGAATTACCTTGCTCGTTGTCACCCATCAGAAGTATAAGTCATCACATTGACCTTATACCAGGAGTGATATTACCAAACAAGGCAGCGTAGATATTGATGTCGTAGGATAATGAAAAGGTCAATAAGAAAGTTCAATATTTGATGAACAAAGGGTTACTTAGAGAAATCTTGAGTCCATGCACTGTACCAATAGTCTTGAGTCCAAAGAAGGATGTTAGGNATTTGCCAATTTTTCTATGACAGTGTGAGATGATTATTATTTTACTAAGATCTCTTAGATTAGAGTTTTGTATGAGATTGTTTCATGATCCATGATATAAACATAATATATGATAGTGGGGTTTTTAGCTTTATGTTTTCCCAATAAAAACATAAGTGTAATTGATCTTTTTTTTTGATACTGCAATGGAGATCATGTTTTAAATTCGACAAGAATATTAGTAGAAGTGATTATGTATTTAACAGTGGCATATAATTCTTAGATCACGAGAATCCAGGAAATACATAATTTGTATTGAAATTTCTACATCATCAACCCCGATTATTCAAAGGAATTTCTGATATTCTCTTTTGCCTCGCATGACACATTGGTTGTTGTCCTTCTTTAGAAAAAAATAGATGGGATGGAGCATCCTATTTCCTTTTTTAGTAGGGAATTGAGGGATGCATATATGAGGCATGACATTATGGAGAAGAAGGCTTATTCTTTGGTTAAATCTCTTAAATCCTTCAGGGTATACATTCTACATTCCAAAATTATTTTCTATGTCCCATAAGCCTGAGTGAAAGAAATACTTATCTAGCCTGACATAGATGGAAAGAGGAGCATGTGGATTGCCAAAATTCTGGAGTTTGACCTTGAAATGAGGCCTACTAAGTTGGAAAAAGGGAAAATTTTATCTAGATTGGTGGCTAAATAAAATTGCAAAGAACTGGGGGTTAATTTCATGAACCTAAACTCTAAAAATCAGAAAACTGATATATTTGTCAAAATCTCTCATATCAGTCCGAACTTCGCAGAATGCACTTGGTAAAAAGACATCATTTATTTTCTGCAAAATTTGCATCCTCTTTATGGTTTGGAGAAGAAAAAGGTGAGAGATTTGAAACTAAATGAAATTAGATATTGTCTCATTGATCACATATTATATTGGAAAGACCCTCTAGGAGTTCTCTTGATATGCATAGATCCAAAAGAGGCTCAAAAGGCCATGACTAATTTTCATGATAGCTTATGTAGGGGTCATCACTTTTGGAGAACCACAACATATGATATCCTCAGAGTTGGGAATTTTTTCCCTAGCCTTTTTACTGATGTTTTTACAAAGATTAGGGCATGTGACAAATTTCATAAGTTTTCATGAAAGAAATAGCTAAAATATTTTCCTCTGAAGTTTGTGGTGGTTTCCAGTCCTTTCCAGTAGTGGGGACTTGACTTAATTCAGGAAATTCATCCAGCATCAAGTGATAAACATCGATGTATTTTGAATACAACTGACTATTTCACCAAGTGGATAGAAGCCATTTCTACAAGGAGTGCCCCACACAAGGTAATCATTGGTTTTCCTGGATATATTATGTAAAGATTTGGTTGTCCAAGAAAGATTGTTAATGATAATGCTGCCTCTTTCAAAGATGGACCATTGGTGAAGTTTTGTGAGAACTATGGGATTTGATTAGTTCATTATACCCCTTATTACCAGCAAGGAAATGTTTTAGCAAAATATTCTAACTAGAGCCTTATAAATATCATCAATAAATTATTGGAGGACAAGAAAGCATGGAACTCAAAAGTGAAATTTTCCTTATGGGATGATAGAGTTACTACAAAGTGATCACTTGGTATTTCCCCCTTTCATATTCTATATGGGATTGAAAATATTTTTCCTACTCATCTTTCCTTGCCTGTGGAAAAGTTCCTTCAGGATAAACAAGGAGAACTAGATGATATGGTCAGAAGGATACACCAGCTAGTAGAAGTATAGTAGACCAACAAGCAACTCCTTGATAAAGAATAGAGCTATCAATAAAAGATCAATAAATCATTTGATAAGAAGGTAAACAAAGAATATTTCTGGTTGGGAGATATGGTGCTCAAGTGGGATGCACCAAAGAAAGACAAAGGAAAACATGATAAATTTGAATCCTTGTGGATTGTTCCTTTCAAGATTTCTGAAGTTTTTCAAAATAATACTTATAAATTGAAGAACTTGGAGGATTATGGAGTTTTTGGTGGCCCTATTAATGGACACTTACTAAAGAATTATTTTGCTTGAGCCATGAGTGGTTGTCCCATTCATTGTAAAGATAATTTTTGTTTTTCTTTCATTGAATAAATGACCCCATAGTTCTGGGATAAGAAACTGAAATTGCTTGTTCTTGGAAGATCACAGGGAGCATGTCATCCCATGTGGAGCCAATGTTATCACTTGAAGTTTTTATGGGTCACATGAAGTTTTTATGGGTCAATTCATCCTTAGATTTTTTATTGTTTATCCTTAGTATTGTTTGAGTTTTAATTTTGACCTCCTCCTTATGGTCTTCTTAGGTCTTAGCAAAAATAAAATTAAGGTTTATGTTGGCCCAAACCCTTGGTTTATGTCTTCATTTTTATGACATGGTTAGACAAGACATCATTGTTATGCCTCCACCACTACCTTGACATGTCACCACTTCCACTATGCACTTAAACCCCTCCACTTTGTCCCTCTACCCATTAGAAGGTCAAATCAAGTTCATTTTAGTATGTTGCTATCTCATAAGGACATTTTGTAGCCCATATCAAGTACATATTCCCTCATCACCATAATTTCACATATGAGGCTTGTGTCAGCTGATCTTCTTGTTTTTAGAATTCATGATTTAAAGTAAATAATATGGGATTTAGTCAATTAAGGTTGTTCTAATTTTTTTCTCAAAATATCAAAATTTGTCCTAGCTTGATGCTGCAGAAGCTATTGAGTTCAGAGAGGTGCTGCAAAATTTGTTGTAGACTGGATGGAGAAGGTGAATTGGAGGTTAGACCTATTGCAGGGGTTTTCGTACAGTCTGAAGCTTATCAAATTTTAAACCAAAGTCTCCATGTACTCCATGAGAGATTTTAAACCTTGTTTAAGATCAGTTAAAGGTTGTGCTTTATTTCCTCTCCTGGGTGTTGTGAATTGATGATCCACATTACCAATCTTATCCCTTTACCTTTGTTTCCACAAATTCTTATTCAGCTGCATTGTTTTCAACTTCTTTTACTAAGATCGATCAAACCTTGTTGTTAAAGCCACTATGCCTATCTCTTACTTGGATTTTGTTGCTTGTACTGTGGAATCTATTGTGGATTCTGTTTTGAATCCCCTTCTTTTGGCATTGCAAACATGTACATCAAATCAACACCATTATCCTCTTACCACACAATGTGTACCAACTATTTACCTTTAAAATTTCCATTTTTATTTCAAGGCTAAAGTCTATCTACGTTGGAAATTGAAAGGGCCTTGCTGTTAAAGTTGTGATGATCTTGCAAATGATGGTGAAGTGTTAACTTAAATATTTTGCAGCTTCTTTATCCTTGCATATCTATTTTTCCTAAAGGGTTTTCTTCCATTTCCTAAAAATTATTTACCCTTTCATAAGCTCAGATGCCAAATAGGTTGAAATACTTTCAAGTCTTAAAAGAAACCATATTTGAAAAAGTCTATCCATCCAAACCCTAATACCTCTGTCCTTTTGTTTTTCCTATTACATATCTTAGATTGTTTTCTTAGTTTTACTCATATAACAAAAAATGGATATACCATAGTAGAAGAAGGCTCACAAGAGTGGGGGGATAGTGAGGATCGAACCCTATGACATGCAGCTATTTGATTTTGAACCTTTGATCAGAGAAGTGTTCCAAAGAGTTGGATGTTTCAATTTATGTTAGAACATGAAGAGGGGTCACCCTGAGGTAGCCAAAGAGTTTTCCTTGGATTTTTATGGAACAAAAACTAAGGTGGGAACTCTTGAACTAGAGGTGTCTACAAAAACCATTGCAATAGCTAATGAGATACCAAAAACTGGTGAAATATGGTTTAAATCCATGAATCTTAATGCAACCTTCTCTAAAGAGTTCCTTAAACCATAATGATAGAAATATAACCTATCAAAGGGAGTGCCTATGAGCCACTTGGTTGAGGAATTTGACAAGATGTTACGGGTGATCCATAGATATTTCACCTGTGAGGGAAGATTCAATATCTTTTACCAGTTCCACATTAGACTTTTGTTGCACTTCACAGAAAAAAACCTCATGAACCTCCCTTTCTATTTGTTTAGGAGTATTGGGAAAATGGCTAATAGGTTCCAAGCAAAGTCCAAGGCTATGGACACAAGTGTTTTTCACTCAGGGTTGATTAAGATTCTTGTGATGGAGGAGTTGAAGAAGAGAGACATGGAATGGGATCAGTTCATTGCCATTGCACATCTGAAATTAAATGTAGCTCCTACTCCTCACTCTAAGGTGTAGATCCCTCTTCAAGATGATAACATTGTCACACAGAGACAAGTAGAAATATGAAGGGAAAACACATTCTAAAAATAGTGAAGCTCCTAAGGAACAAGAAGAAGAAGGGGGAGCTCATCACTCTCCACAAAGGGAATTTTTTCCCTAACCAGATCCAGAATTGGCGGAAATTCCATCAGCCAGAGCCACAAGGAAAGAAGGAAGAAGGTTACTCTTCCTCTCACCAGCTACTGCAGTTGAAATTAAATCTAGTAGGCCCTTCACCAGGTCATTATCCAAGAAAGAAACTATTGAAAAATAGGTCATAATAGAAGCTCATATCAAGAGGAAAGATAAAGGTAAAATTGAGATTGTTGAAAAATTTATTGAAGTCATAGACATAACCACTCCCCCTGAGAACCCTACCTTCAAAATATTGGTCATATAGCTCAAAGAAACTATAAAGGATATTTTTCACTTGAAGGGAGAAGGATTGGTTGAGAGAAAAAAGATGAAAGATTTGATGGATATGTATCTAGAAATTATTGACAAAGCCAAGTTTTCAAGAAAGATATGCATGTCCCTCCATAGACATCTTAAGAATCTATCCAGGCAGAATATGGATTTACAATCTCAGATCAAAAAACTTAAGTTGGAGTTTCACTCTTTCAAGGAAGAGCTAGCCCAAATAAATTTGAATGTGTTGGCTCAAGATGCAACCAGAAGGAGTACCAAACTCAGGAGGTGAAGTGAATTGGCTCAAAGAATCTTAGTTTTGGAAAAGGTTATCCTTGCATTTCAAAGATTTTGGGGAAAATATAATACCTATAGCTGAGCTTTCACTCACACAACATATCATGAGGATTCTAGAGGTTTAATTAACTTTGGAAAAAAAAATTGGCTATTTTTGGCTCAAGCTAGATAAATCAGAAAACTACAGTACATTTCGTAGCACTTGAATCTGTGAAATGGTCTACGTAGTCGAACATTGCAACTTTGCTGTGAAATAAACTGCGAACTTCATGCAGGAGCATCGCCAGCAAGAGAAAGTGGAGGACAGTGGGATATACACTAGCACGCATTTTGAAGACATTTAAATTTCAAAGGATGAACCATTAAAGTAATATCTGAAAAGATATAATTACTCTTAAATGTTTTGGGGATTGTAATGTAGATCTTGAGCGTTCAGTCTCATCTGTTAGTTGAAGAAAATTAATGTAATGAATGTAAAGTAGATGGATATTTTAATTTTGATATGATAGTTTAGAGTTGTAGGAGGGAAAACTTAAGAAGACTCCCTTGTAGATGTATTGTAGAATTATTCTCATTCTCTCAATGGTAATTAAGTTGTAGAGTAAGAGAGTATATGAGAGAAGAGAAGAAACACAATTGTAGAAATTGTATGAGTACATAGTTGTTTCTATAGAAACCATGTAAAGAGGCACTTGGATTAATATAAGAATGCTTTGATCCAATTTCATGGTCTGTTATGGTTACTATTTTCATCTATTGAATGGTATGTTTACAGTTTTCTTATATGCTCTGTTATGAATTTGTTTCAATGTTGTGTATGTAAGTGATTTCATGTTGAATTTATGAAGTCTGTGAGAGGGAGATTATAAGTTTCAATTGTTTATTTTCTTGAGAATTTCTGCAAGAAGTGCAGTGAAAGTCCCCAAGGAGTGCGTTGACAAGTTCTTAGTTTTATCTCAGAAATACCAGGAGAGATATCATTATTCTTATACCAACAAAAGTGCAAGTATATCACATAGCCATGCAAGGTGTGCGCGGGCCAGGTTGAGTATTAGAATTTTTCCAACCCAAGTGAACAATTGAAGAACTATTGTCGCAAGGAGAGCGTAGAGTTAGAAGATATCAGATAATCAAGGATTATCATGAAGGCTACAAGGAGTGCATGCAGAGTTCCTTATAATCCTAGAGTTTGAAGTAAAGAAACCAACCTCAAGAAGGATAGAGAATTAGAAAATTTACAAAGAAAATATGAGGTTCAAAGTCACCTTGCTGAAATCAAGCTGAAGAGAAATACCAGCCATTAGATCTGAAGGAACAAGAGTCATTGATTCGTGATTTTAATTTTGACATTTCAGGAGTTGGAAGTGAGGAGGAAAATGTTACCTGGAAGTCAGGAGTTGCGAAGTCCTGACTTCAAGAAGCAATTATTTGAACCATCATATCGTGGAAGGTTAAGGATCATGGATTTGTGGATAGGAATTCATGAGTTCAAACTTTGGCAAAAATGAGAAGAGTTGCATCAAGAAATCGTAAGTCGTGAAATCCCAACGCGCTCGGAGGTGAGGCCCAAGGACTTGACTGGAGGTCATATTATGGATACATAAGGGAGGAGCTAGTGGAACTTTATCCCTTTTCGAAGTTTCAGGATTCGAGGGAGTCGGGGTGACTCACAACAGGAATCCCAAAATTGTGAAACGTTGAGTCGCAAAACCTAAAGAGACATTTGGGTTAAGTCAATGGTTACATTGGTGGTCACGCAGCTGGAGGTTCATTCCTGGTGCTTGTTCGCACAATTGTAACTTCTAGAAGGACCTATGGTTTTATATGCATTGAAGGTTCCAGTGGGAACTAAGGAGCCATTTCAGCTCAAAGGAATTCGAATATCCAAAGACTAGGAGGTCAACATATCCCTGCTGAGGTAGGGGTGTTGCGTCAGGTGGTATCAGAGCTTACAATCATTGCTTTTTGTAAGTAAGAGAGGACATAAATTAAGTTGTGATTTGAATTTTGTGTGGATAGATTGAAACAATGTCACCAGTGAGACGTGAAGAAAGACCAATGACCGATCCAGATGTGGAAAGGGAAATGAGAGAACTTCGTGTTGGATTGAATGTTATGGAGACAACATGGAGTTGAACACCTTATATAGGAGATATCAGTGAGGCTGAAAGTGAGAATGAAGAAGGAACCGAAGAAGAAGTTGTAGTCTAAGATGTTGCATAGGAACGTCTATTTAAAGTTGTTGCAAGAATGAGTGCCAGAGCAAAGCTAGACATCCCGATGTCTGAAGGCAACTTGGACGTTGAGGAGATACTAGATTGGTTTAGAGCTCTGGATAAATACTTCAACTATGAGGATATCAAAGAAGACAAGAATGTAAATAACGTTGTCACTAGAATGAAAGGGCATGCAACACTATGGTGGGATGAACTACAGGATGACAGGAGTTGCAAAGGCAAAGAAAGAATCAAAAACTGGGACAGGATGGTTGCCAAGACGAAAGCCAAATTCATACCCAGGGATTATCAAGTAAATTTGTTTCTAAGAATGTAGAATTTGAGGCATAAAGAGATGACATTCAAGGAATATACAAAGGATTTATACAAGTTAAACATCAAATCTGGTCATCGCGAAAGTGATGATGAAAAATTCACCAAATATATGAATGGCCTGAGATATGAGATTCAGGATGAGATGAGCATGGTGACAATCAAAACTGTGGAAGATGCTTATTAGGTTTATCTGAAAGCATAAGATAACTTGGCCCAAAAATAAGGTCAAAGGGGAAGAGGTAGAAGTCAGAGCGGAGGTAAAGCAATTTCCTAGGACAGAGTAAAAAAGCCCAAGGATGAAGAAAAGAAGCCTCATAATCACCCAAAACGGGGAGGAAGTTCACATGGAAGACAATATGTTGATAGGAACACTTTTCCTCGAGCAAGAGGAAAGGAAGAGGCAGAGGAGTTGAAGTAAAGTGTTTCTTCTATGGAAATATTGGACACAAGTATTGGGAATATCCTGATAGAAAAAGAGAAGGATGAGGAAAATCTCACATTTAAGAAGTGCAAAGGCGAAATGTTAAGGAAAAATATACAGAAGGTGGGAGATCCTTAATGATGAGGAGAATTCTTTTCAATCCAGAGAAAGAGATGGAGAATCCAATCCAGAGGAACAATTTGTATAGAACTCCTTACAAGACCAAGGATAGGGTATGTAAGGTGATAGTTGACAGTGGAAGAACAGATAATTTAGTATCCACGGAAATGGTGGAGAAGATGGAATTGGAGACAACTGCACATCCTAGTCCATATAAAGTCTCGTGGTTACAAAAATGACATCAGGTAGCAATCACTAAACAATGTTTAGTTGAATTTAAGATAGGGTTTTATATATATGATATCTTATGTGATGTTATTCCCATGGATGTATGCCATCTTTTTTTGGGGAGGCCATGGAAATATGACAAAAATATTGTCCATGACGAAAGAAATAACACCTACACCTTGGAGAAGAACAGTAGGAAGCATATGTTGCTACCAATTGAAGACACGAAGGTGAAATAAGAAGCAAGTAATACTATACTTCTCATGAGTGGGAAGGAACTTCTAGACGAAGTCGAGAAAGATGAAGAAATGCAGTTTCCTGTGGTAAGAAAACCTACAGTTATCTTGACTAGTACTTCAATAGATTATCTACCTGAGGAAATTCAGGAACTACTGGAGAATTTTGTTGATATAGTGGTGGATGAATTACCTTGCTCGTTGTCACCCATCAGAAGTATAAGTCATCACATTGACCTTATACCAGGAGTGATATTACCAAACAAGGCAGCGTAGATATTGATGTCGTAGGATAATGAAAAGGTCAATAAGAAAGTTCAATATTTGATGAACAAAGGGTTACTTAGAGAAATCTTGAGTCCATGCACTGTACCAATAGTCTTGAGTCCAAAGAAGGATGTTAGGTTCTTAACCCGCACATAGGTAGAACAATATATTTAGATGTAATAAAGGTCAATATTAATAAGGCCTTTCAATAAAATAGAATAAGGTGGATGTAAGAAGACCTAATAGAAGCTTCTGCTTCTAGAAGGATCTTCCTCTATATGCTTCTTTTAATGAACATATTTAGTATAAATAGGATTTGAGGGTATGGGAACCCTAGCTTGGATAATATTGTAATAGAGCGTTGCTCAACTAGAGGTCGCCCCCTCTAAGAGGCCTATGAACATTTCTTTCAGAATCAAAGTGTTATTTTTGTTGTTGTTCGTATATCATTTCAGTGCTATTGTGGTGATTGTTCTTGTTATATTGTTGTTATTCTACCATTTATAGCATTTTATTTATGTTATGCATACTTTTTATATCTGGTATATTACAAGTGGTATCAGAGCACTTTCCTCGGCAAAAAGTGTCGGTTAAATTTTTTCAGTGTAGAGACGTATTCCAGCATCTTTAAGCCACAAAGATATGTCGTTACATGCACAAACCCGTAGTTGAGGGATTCATACTTGCAAGAAATACAAGTGGTACTTAAGCGGACATTTGTTGGCCACTCTTGTAACCCCTGTTGGTACCCCTTCGAGTGGTAGCGCATAAGACAACACCTGTGTATGGATCGGCCTAGATTACCNAAAAGGGAAAATTTTATCTAGATTGGTGGCTAAATAAAATTGCAAAGAACTGGGGGTTAATTTCATGAACCTAAACTCTAAAAATCAGAAAACTGATATATTTGTCAAAATCTCTCATATCAGTCCGAACTTCGCAGAATGCACTTGGTAAAAAGACATCATTTATTTTCTGCAAAATTTGCATCCTCTTTATGGTTTGGAGAAGAAAAAGGTGAGAGATTTGAAACTAAATGAAATTAGATATTGTCTCATTGATCACATATTATATTGGAAAGACCCTCTAGGAGTTCTCTTGATATGCATAGATCCAAAAGAGGCTCAAAAGGCCATGACTAATTTTCATGATAGCTTATGTAGGGGTCATCACTTTTGGAGAACCACAACATATGATATCCTCAGAGTTGGGAATTTTTTCCCTAGCCTTTTTACTGATGTTTTTACAAAGATTAGGGCATGTGACAAATTTCATAAGTTTTCATGAAAGAAATAGCTAAAATATTTTCCTCTGAAGTTTGTGGTGGTTTCCAGTCCTTTCCAGTAGTGGGGACTTGACTTAATTCAGGAAATTCATCCAGCATCAAGTGATAAACATCGATGTATTTTGAATACAACTGACTATTTCACCAAGTGGATAGAAGCCATTTCTACAAGGAGTGCCCCACACAAGGTAATCATTGGTTTTCCTGGATATATTATGTAAAGATTTGGTTGTCCAAGAAAGATTGTTAATGATAATGCTGCCTCTTTCAAAGATGGACCATTGGTGAAGTTTTGTGAGAACTATGGGATTTGATTAGTTCATTATACCCCTTATTACCAGCAAGGAAATGTTTTAGCAAAATATTCTAACTAGAGCCTTATAAATATCATCAATAAATTATTGGAGGACAAGAAAGCATGGAACTCAAAAGTGAAATTTTCCTTATGGGATGATAGAGTTACTACAAAGTGATCACTTGGTATTTCCCCCTTTCATATTCTATATGGGATTGAAAATATTTTTCCTACTCATCTTTCCTTGCCTGTGGAAAAGTTCCTTCAGGATAAACAAGGAGAACTAGATGATATGGTCAGAAGGATACACCAGCTAGTAGAAGTATAGTAGACCAACAAGCAACTCCTTGATAAAGAATAGAGCTATCAATAAAAGATCAATAAATCATTTGATAAGAAGGTAAACAAAGAATATTTCTGGTTGGGAGATATGGTGCTCAAGTGGGATGCACCAAAGAAAGACAAAGGAAAACATGATAAATTTGAATCCTTGTGGATTGTTCCTTTCAAGATTTCTGAAGTTTTTCAAAATAATACTTATAAATTGAAGAACTTGGAGGATTATGGAGTTTTTGGTGGCCCTATTAATGGACACTTACTAAAGAATTATTTTGCTTGAGCCATGAGTGGTTGTCCCATTCATTGTAAAGATAATTTTTGTTTTTCTTTCATTGAATAAATGACCCCATAGTTCTGGGATAAGAAACTGAAATTGCTTGTTCTTGGAAGATCACAGGGAGCATGTCATCCCATGTGGAGCCAATGTTATCACTTGAAGTTTTTATGGGTCACATGAAGTTTTTATGGGTCAATTCATCCTTAGATTTTTTATTGTTTATCCTTAGTATTGTTTGAGTTTTAATTTTGACCTCCTCCTTATGGTCTTCTTAGGTCTTAGCAAAAATAAAATTAAGGTTTATGTTGGCCCAAACCCTTGGTTTATGTCTTCATTTTTATGACATGGTTAGACAAGACATCATTGTTATGCCTCCACCACTACCTTGACATGTCACCACTTCCACTATGCACTTAAACCCCTCCACTTTGTCCCTCTACCCATTAGAAGGTCAAATCAAGTTCATTTTAGTATGTTGCTATCTCATAAGGACATTTTGTAGCCCATATCAAGTACATATTCCCTCATCACCATAATTTCACATATGAGGCTTGTGTCAGCTGATCTTCTTGTTTTTAGAATTCATGATTTAAAGTAAATAATATGGGATTTAGTCAATTAAGGTTGTTCTAATTTTTTTCTCAAAATATCAAAATTTGTCCTAGCTTGATGCTGCAGAAGCTATTGAGTTCAGAGAGGTGCTGCAAAATTTGTTGTAGACTGGATGGAGAAGGTGAATTGGAGGTTAGACCTATTGCAGGGGTTTTCGTACAGTCTGAAGCTTATCAAATTTTAAACCAAAGTCTCCATGTACTCCATGAGAGATTTTAAACCTTGTTTAAGATCAGTTAAAGGTTGTGCTTTATTTCCTCTCCTGGGTGTTGTGAATTGATGATCCACATTACCAATCTTATCCCTTTACCTTTGTTTCCACAAATTCTTATTCAGCTGCATTGTTTTCAACTTCTTTTACTAAGATCGATCAAACCTTGTTGTTAAAGCCACTATGCCTATCTCTTACTTGGATTTTGTTGCTTGTACTGTGGAATCTATTGTGGATTCTGTTTTGAATCCCCTTCTTTTGGCATTGCAAACATGTACATCAAATCAACACCATTATCCTCTTACCACACAATGTGTACCAACTATTTACCTTTAAAATTTCCATTTTTATTTCAAGGCTAAAGTCTATCTACGTTGGAAATTGAAAGGGCCTTGCTGTTAAAGTTGTGATGATCTTGCAAATGATGGTGAAGTGTTAACTTAAATATTTTGCAGCTTCTTTATCCTTGCATATCTATTTTTCCTAAAGGGTTTTCTTCCATTTCCTAAAAATTATTTACCCTTTCATAAGCTCAGATGCCAAATAGGTTGAAATACTTTCAAGTCTTAAAAGAAACCATATTTGAAAAAGTCTATCCATCCAAACCCTAATACCTCTGTCCTTTTGTTTTTCCTATTACATATCTTAGATTGTTTTCTTAGTTTTACTCATATAACAAAAAATGGATATACCATAGTAGAAGAAGGCTCACAAGAGTGGGGGGATAGTGAGGATCGAACCCTATGACATGCAGCTATTTGATTTTGAACCTTTGATCAGAGAAGTGTTCCAAAGAGTTGGATGTTTCAATTTATGTTAGAACATGAAGAGGGGTCACCCTGAGGTAGCCAAAGAGTTTTCCTTGGATTTTTATGGAACAAAAACTAAGGTGGGAACTCTTGAACTAGAGGTGTCTACAAAAACCATTGCAATAGCTAATGAGATACCAAAAACTGGTGAAATATGGTTTAAATCCATGAATCTTAATGCAACCTTCTCTAAAGAGTTCCTTAAACCATAATGATAGAAATATAACCTATCAAAGGGAGTGCCTATGAGCCACTTGGTTGAGGAATTTGACAAGATGTTACGGGTGATCCATAGATATTTCACCTGTGAGGGAAGATTCAATATCTTTTACCAGTTCCACATTAGACTTTTGTTGCACTTCACAGAAAAAAACCTCATGAACCTCCCTTTCTATTTGTTTAGGAGTATTGGGAAAATGGCTAATAGGTTCCAAGCAAAGTCCAAGGCTATGGACACAAGTGTTTTTCACTCAGGGTTGATTAAGATTCTTGTGATGGAGGAGTTGAAGAAGAGAGACATGGAATGGGATCAGTTCATTGCCATTGCACATCTGAAATTAAATGTAGCTCCTACTCCTCACTCTAAGGTGTAGATCCCTCTTCAAGATGATAACATTGTCACACAGAGACAAGTAGAAATATGAAGGGAAAACACATTCTAAAAATAGTGAAGCTCCTAAGGAACAAGAAGAAGAAGGGGGAGCTCATCACTCTCCACAAAGGGAATTTTTTCCCTAACCAGATCCAGAATTGGCGGAAATTCCATCAGCCAGAGCCACAAGGAAAGAAGGAAGAAGGTTACTCTTCCTCTCACCAGCTACTGCAGTTGAAATTAAATCTAGTAGGCCCTTCACCAGGTCATTATCCAAGAAAGAAACTATTGAAAAATAGGTCATAATAGAAGCTCATATCAAGAGGAAAGATAAAGGTAAAATTGAGATTGTTGAAAAATTTATTGAAGTCATAGACATAACCACTCCCCCTGAGAACCCTACCTTCAAAATATTGGTCATATAGCTCAAAGAAACTATAAAGGATATTTTTCACTTGAAGGGAGAAGGATTGGTTGAGAGAAAAAAGATGAAAGATTTGATGGATATGTATCTAGAAATTATTGACAAAGCCAAGTTTTCAAGAAAGATATGCATGTCCCTCCATAGACATCTTAAGAATCTATCCAGGCAGAATATGGATTTACAATCTCAGATCAAAAAACTTAAGTTGGAGTTTCACTCTTTCAAGGAAGAGCTAGCCCAAATAAATTTGAATGTGTTGGCTCAAGATGCAACCAGAAGGAGTACCAAACTCAGGAGGTGAAGTGAATTGGCTCAAAGAATCTTAGTTTTGGAAAAGGTTATCCTTGCATTTCAAAGATTTTGGGGAAAATATAATACCTATAGCTGAGCTTTCACTCACACAACATATCATGAGGATTCTAGAGGTTTAATTAACTTTGGAAAAAAAAATTGGCTATTTTTGGCTCAAGCTAGATAAATCAGAAAACTACAGTACATTTCGTAGCACTTGAATCTGTGAAATGGTCTACGTAGTCGAACATTGCAACTTTGCTGTGAAATAAACTGCGAACTTCATGCAGGAGCATCGCCAGCAAGAGAAAGTGGAGGACAGTGGGATATACACTAGCACGCATTTTGAAGACATTTAAATTTCAAAGGATGAACCATTAAAGTAATATCTGAAAAGATATAATTACTCTTAAATGTTTTGGGGATTGTAATGTAGATCTTGAGCGTTCAGTCTCATCTGTTAGTTGAAGAAAATTAATGTAATGAATGTAAAGTAGATGGATATTTTAATTTTGATATGATAGTTTAGAGTTGTAGGAGGGAAAACTTAAGAAGACTCCCTTGTAGATGTATTGTAGAATTATTCTCATTCTCTCAATGGTAATTAAGTTGTAGAGTAAGAGAGTATATGAGAGAAGAGAAGAAACACAATTGTAGAAATTGTATGAGTACATAGTTGTTTCTATAGAAACCATGTAAAGAGGCACTTGGATTAATATAAGAATGCTTTGATCCAATTTCATGGTCTGTTATGGTTACTATTTTCATCTATTGAATGGTATGTTTACAGTTTTCTTATATGCTCTGTTATGAATTTGTTTCAATGTTGTGTATGTAAGTGATTTCATGTTGAATTTATGAAGTCTGTGAGAGGGAGATTATAAGTTTCAATTGTTTATTTTCTTGAGAATTTCTGCAAGAAGTGCAGTGAAAGTCCCCAAGGAGTGCGTTGACAAGTTCTTAGTTTTATCTCAGAAATACCAGGAGAGATATCATTATTCTTATACCAACAAAAGTGCAAGTATATCACATAGCCATGCAAGGTGTGCGCGGGCCAGGTTGAGTATTAGAATTTTTCCAACCCAAGTGAACAATTGAAGAACTATTGTCGCAAGGAGAGCGTAGAGTTAGAAGATATCAGATAATCAAGGATTATCATGAAGGCTACAAGGAGTGCATGCAGAGTTCCTTATAATCCTAGAGTTTGAAGTAAAGAAACCAACCTCAAGAAGGATAGAGAATTAGAAAATTTACAAAGAAAATATGAGGTTCAAAGTCACCTTGCTGAAATCAAGCTGAAGAGAAATACCAGCCATTAGATCTGAAGGAACAAGAGTCATTGATTCGTGATTTTAATTTTGACATTTCAGGAGTTGGAAGTGAGGAGGAAAATGTTACCTGGAAGTCAGGAGTTGCGAAGTCCTGACTTCAAGAAGCAATTATTTGAACCATCATATCGTGGAAGGTTAAGGATCATGGATTTGTGGATAGGAATTCATGAGTTCAAACTTTGGCAAAAATGAGAAGAGTTGCATCAAGAAATCGTAAGTCGTGAAATCCCAACGCGCTCGGAGGTGAGGCCCAAGGACTTGACTGGAGGTCATATTATGGATACATAAGGGAGGAGCTAGTGGAACTTTATCCCTTTTCGAAGTTTCAGGATTCGAGGGAGTCGGGGTGACTCACAACAGGAATCCCAAAATTGTGAAACGTTGAGTCGCAAAACCTAAAGAGACATTTGGGTTAAGTCAATGGTTACATTGGTGGTCACGCAGCTGGAGGTTCATTCCTGGTGCTTGTTCGCACAATTGTAACTTCTAGAAGGACCTATGGTTTTATATGCATTGAAGGTTCCAGTGGGAACTAAGGAGCCATTTCAGCTCAAAGGAATTCGAATATCCAAAGACTAGGAGGTCAACATATCCCTGCTGAGGTAGGGGTGTTGCGTCAGGTGGTATCAGAGCTTACAATCATTGCTTTTTGTAAGTAAGAGAGGACATAAATTAAGTTGTGATTTGAATTTTGTGTGGATAGATTGAAACAATGTCACCAGTGAGACGTGAAGAAAGACCAATGACCGATCCAGATGTGGAAAGGGAAATGAGAGAACTTCGTGTTGGATTGAATGTTATGGAGACAACATGGAGTTGAACACCTTATATAGGAGATATCAGTGAGGCTGAAAGTGAGAATGAAGAAGGAACCGAAGAAGAAGTTGTAGTCTAAGATGTTGCATAGGAACGTCTATTTAAAGTTGTTGCAAGAATGAGTGCCAGAGCAAAGCTAGACATCCCGATGTCTGAAGGCAACTTGGACGTTGAGGAGATACTAGATTGGTTTAGAGCTCTGGATAAATACTTCAACTATGAGGATATCAAAGAAGACAAGAATGTAAATAACGTTGTCACTAGAATGAAAGGGCATGCAACACTATGGTGGGATGAACTACAGGATGACAGGAGTTGCAAAGGCAAAGAAAGAATCAAAAACTGGGACAGGATGGTTGCCAAGACGAAAGCCAAATTCATACCCAGGGATTATCAAGTAAATTTGTTTCTAAGAATGTAGAATTTGAGGCATAAAGAGATGACATTCAAGGAATATACAAAGGATTTATACAAGTTAAACATCAAATCTGGTCATCGCGAAAGTGATGATGAAAAATTCACCAAATATATGAATGGCCTGAGATATGAGATTCAGGATGAGATGAGCATGGTGACAATCAAAACTGTGGAAGATGCTTATTAGGTTTATCTGAAAGCATAAGATAACTTGGCCCAAAAATAAGGTCAAAGGGGAAGAGGTAGAAGTCAGAGCGGAGGTAAAGCAATTTCCTAGGACAGAGTAAAAAAGCCCAAGGATGAAGAAAAGAAGCCTCATAATCACCCAAAACGGGGAGGAAGTTCACATGGAAGACAATATGTTGATAGGAACACTTTTCCTCGAGCAAGAGGAAAGGAAGAGGCAGAGGAGTTGAAGTAAAGTGTTTCTTCTATGGAAATATTGGACACAAGTATTGGGAATATCCTGATAGAAAAAGAGAAGGATGAGGAAAATCTCACATTTAAGAAGTGCAAAGGCGAAATGTTAAGGAAAAATATACAGAAGGTGGGAGATCCTTAATGATGAGGAGAATTCTTTTCAATCCAGAGAAAGAGATGGAGAATCCAATCCAGAGGAACAATTTGTATAGAACTCCTTACAAGACCAAGGATAGGGTATGTAAGGTGATAGTTGACAGTGGAAGAACAGATAATTTAGTATCCACGGAAATGGTGGAGAAGATGGAATTGGAGACAACTGCACATCCTAGTCCATATAAAGTCTCGTGGTTACAAAAATGACATCAGGTAGCAATCACTAAACAATGTTTAGTTGAATTTAAGATAGGGTTTTATATATATGATATCTTATGTGATGTTATTCCCATGGATGTATGCCATCTTTTTTTGGGGAGGCCATGGAAATATGACAAAAATATTGTCCATGACGAAAGAAATAACACCTACACCTTGGAGAAGAACAGTAGGAAGCATATGTTGCTACCAATTGAAGACACGAAGGTGAAATAAGAAGCAAGTAATACTATACTTCTCATGAGTGGGAAGGAACTTCTAGACGAAGTCGAGAAAGATGAAGAAATGCAGTTTCCTGTGGTAAGAAAACCTACAGTTATCTTGACTAGTACTTCAATAGATTATCTACCTGAGGAAATTCAGGAACTACTGGAGAATTTTGTTGATATAGTGGTGGATGAATTACCTTGCTCGTTGTCACCCATCAGAAGTATAAGTCATCACATTGACCTTATACCAGGAGTGATATTACCAAACAAGGCAGCGTAGATATTGATGTCGTAGGATAATGAAAAGGTCAATAAGAAAGTTCAATATTTGATGAACAAAGGGTTACTTAGAGAAATCTTGAGTCCATGCACTGTACCAATAGTCTTGAGTCCAAAGAAGGATGTTAGGGTCTTAACCCACACATAGGTAGAACAATATATTTAGATGTAATAAAGGTCAATATTAATAAGGCCTTTCAATAAAATAGAATAAGGTGGATGTAAGAAGACCTAATAGAAGCTTCTGCTTCTAGAAGGATCTTCCTCTATATGCTTCTTTTAATGGACATATTTAGTATAAATAGGATTTGAGGGTATGAGAACCCTAGCTTAGATAATATTGTAATAGAGCGTTGCTCAACTGGAGGTCGCCCCCTCTAAGAGGCCTATGAACATTTCTTTCAGAATCAAAGTGTTATTTTTGTTGTTGTTAGTATATCATTTCAGTGCTATTGTGGTGATTGTTCTTGTTATATTGTTGTTATTCTACCATTTCTAGCATTTTATTTCTGTTATGCATACTTTTTATATCTGGTATATTACAAGTGGTATCAGAGCACTTTCCTCGGCAAAAAGTGTCGGTTAAATTTTTTCAGTGTAGAGATGTATTCCAGCATCTTTAAGCCACAAAGATCTATCGTTACATGCACAAACCCATAGTTGAGGGATTCATACTTGCAATAAATACAAGTGGTACTTAAGCGGACATTTGTTGGCCACTCTTGTAACCCCTGTTGGTACCCCTTCGAGTGGTAGCGCATAAGACAACACCTGTGTATGGATCGGCCTAGATTACCTGAAGCCCTCTTTAGATAAACCAATCAACTGCCTGACTTCTATAGTGTCACCAAGAACAACACTCAGGAAGATACTCTCTAGTACCTAAGTAGTCGTGTAGTATCGCTAAGTGTACAGTCTATCCTTGTTAGTTAGTGCCCTGAGATATTGGGTCGAGTACTACTATTGGACCCTGCACGTATATCAAAGAGATATAGCACAGAGAAAATCCTTGTCTATAGAACCCTTGAATACCTAACCCTTGGGGACAAAAACATAAACAAATTAAAACAAACAAGATCTATTGTCGTGCAACTATGTTCGGGTTGCCAAATCACTACATATTTCTTCCTGGTTAGGCATTTGGGTATTTCATCACTGCAATATTCTTCAGACCGTAGTATAACTCCGTAGTATTCTTCACCATTATTTAAGACATATTCCATCGGATTCATCTCTTATCCCTTGTCACATTCATCCATATAATTTTTCGGAAAAAAAAATTACCCTGCACGCCCCTCTTCAGTTCCCCCATCCTCATGGCCCATACCCATAGACAAGACTTGGAAGCTCTCTTCAAAACCTTGCAATATGGTCTCATCAAGACCCAAAAAGAAGTGAAACAACTTAGTTCCAATGTTTCCTCCATCAATACAACCATGCAGTCCTCAATGGAGGAAATCAAACAAGACCTCACCACCCATCTTGAATCTGTCTTTCCATCACTCTGCACCAAACTGCATATCCCTATAGATAACCCTTCCTGTTCCTCACTTCCACATACCTAAGGTGACTATTCCCCTCATTCCCATAACTTTCAGAACCCTCACTTTCAACATGACCTACGCCTTTTTTGGGTGGATGTGAACAAATTTGATGGCTCAGACCCCACTGGTTGGGTAACCCAAATGGAACGTTATTTCTCTTTATACGTCATTAAAGATGACTTGGCCAAACTCTAGTATGGTATTCTCTATCTATATCAAGAACGTTGGCAATGGTGGTAATGGAGAAAAACTTCTCGTCAAGGGTATATTGCTTGGACACACTTTGTGGTATAGATTTATCAATGCTTTGACACTGACACCAACCATTTGGGCCATTTGACAAAGTTGAAACAATTAGGAATAATGGAATAATTTATAGCTGCCTTTGAGCCCCTGGCTTTTAGAACAGAGGGCATGTCTGATTCCTTTTTCTGAGAGTGTTTTATCAGTGGCCTCAAGGATGAGATTTGGGCCCATGTCCTCATGTCTCGGCCTCAGAGTTGGGTGGAAGCTACTAAAAGAGATAAAGAAGAACAACAAGTTGTATCTTCTCAAAACTGAAAACCCTCCTTTATCCCTCGCCCTAAACCAGTAAATCCCACTACTCCCTCTACTCCACTAAAGATCAAAAAATTGACCAGGGCTGAAATGGTTGAACACCAACTCAAAGGCCTTTTTTATAACTATGATGACAAATATTTCTTGGGCCACAAGTGTAAATAACAAAATATTTTTATGGTCATCTCCGAGGATATTTCAGAAGAGGATGTGGAAAATCCCCTTGTGTCTGAGTCACCTGAATCCACTAACATAACCCCTCCCTCAGACCCTCCTGAAGTAGAACCGGTCATTTCCCTCAATGATCTCACTAGCTTCTCCGCTCCCCAAACCCTCAAGCTAATAAGTTACATCAAGCATCAAAAGGTCATCATTCTGGTTGATAGTGGAAGCACCCATAATTTCATTCATCACGCATTGCCCAAGAAAATCATTGCTACATCCATGTCGTCAATAATTTCCAAATCATGATTGCCAATGGTGGTTCAATGAAATGTGGAGGGAAATGTGAAAATGTATGTCTCCAAATTGGTGACTACCACCTGAAATCCCATATGTTTTCTATTAACATGGGAGGTTGTTACATTGTGTTGGGTGTAGACTGGTTAAGGACTTTGGGTCTTATTCTCATGGATTTCAAAGACTTAACCATGCAATTCGACTAGGAGAGACACCAATATAAGTTCCAAGGAATCACCTCTGATTCACCTAAGATCATTAGTTCCCATCGCATGGAAAATCTTCTCAGAAAAGGTCATTCTGTTGTTATCACCCAACTCCTTTCCATACAAGCAACAAAGACACCATTGGTCCCTCAATACCTCCAAGCCGTCCTTTATAAACATCAATTGGTCCTTTCCACTGCCCAAGGAATCCCTGCTTCTCGTGGTTTTCATGATCATTCCATTCCCCTTGTACCTAGAATCCTTCCTCCCAATATTCGTATGTATCGTCACCACTTTTCCCCAAAAAATGAAATTGAGAAAATGGTCCAGGAACTCCTTAATGTAGGAATTATTTTCCCTAGTATGAGCCCCTACTCTTCTCCTGTGGTCATGGTCCTGATGAAAGAAGTTTCTTGGTGAATGTTTCATGACTTCCATGCCCTCAACAAACTTACCATCAAAGACAAATTCCCCATTCCTATCATTGATGACCTCCTGGATGAATTGAGTGGCACCCAATTCTTCACTAAACTTGATCTTCATTCGATCTACCACTAGATATGTATGAAAGAGGTAGTCATTCCCAAGACTACCCTTAGAACTCATGAGGGCCACTATGAGTTTTTGGTCATGTCCTTTGTCTTGTGTAATTCCCCCTCCACCTTCCAAAGCCTCATGAATCATGTCTTCCGTCCTTTTCTCCACCATTTTGTCTTAGTTTTATTTGATGATATCCTCATCTATAGAAAAACCTAGACATACCATCTTTCTCATATGGATTGAGTTCTCCATCTACTCTCTCAGCACCAAATTTTCTTGAAACAGTCTAAATGTGCTTTTGGTGCCTCAGAAGTAGAATACTTGGGTCATTTGGTTGGCAAGGATGGTGTCAGGGTGGATTCTAAAAATATTGAAGCTATGCAAGACTGGCCTCACCCAAAGACTCTTAATAGATTGTGTGTATTTTTGGGCTTAACAGGGTATTATTGCAAGTTTGTTAAGAATTATGGGAAGATTG
>JZKD02S1993953.1:29727-60838 GCA_000966675.3 Picea glauca | reverse complement strand
GAGGATTATTTAAATAATAAAGTAAATGGAGAACTTTCTAATTATGGAAAGTGGTTATAAGAAGGTTAACCCTAAAATGAGAAAAATGGGTTAAGTGGTCAAGTGGCTATTGGATGCATGGACAAGTGGAAAATTGGGCAAAGTTGGACATAGGTGACTATGTGGACAAAGTGGCTTAGAAGATGCTTCTAAGGAAGCTACTTGGAGAGTATAAATAAGAAACAAGGGTCTCTTGTGAAAATCATCTCTTGAGCATAGCTTGAAGATCTATTCTGAGAGAGAGAGATTGACTGGAGGATCTTATGGATACATCAAAGTTTCAGTAAGTCTGAGATCACGACGACGAAAGTTTTGGAAGTTCGGAAACCCGGGTTTCTGAAGGAGTACGCGAGCAACAGTGGGACAAAGTGCGTACAGTTGGATGAAGTCATGGAGACTTGAGTGTGATCTAATGCCAAGTTCTTGAAGTCTGAAGCAAGTTACAAATATGCATTCTATGGGCTCAGATCTGCCATAGAAACTCTGGTATGGTTATATAGTTGTCTTGATGGATAGTCTTGCTTATTGTATGGTGAATGCTTAAGGCATTCTTGGTATGGTTTTTATGATATGGTTATGTTGGTTGATTGATAAAGTGAGAAACACTCTTATGGTTTAGTACTGATATGATTGCCATAGTATACTATTTGCTTATACATGATGAAGTAGCATTCATATTGTATGGTTGAGGAGCATGAGTAAGTTGTGGGAGAGCCTAGATGTGTTGTGATTGGACAATGAAAGACATAAGTAGATGTGACAGAAGGCTGTAAAGGATCTAAGTTTTTCATAGAGAGAAAACCCTAATTACTAGGCATAAGCAGGCTGCAGTACAGACTGGGCGCGTACATACGCAAACTGTACTACTGGTAGGACGCGTACATATACGTGCTGCACTATTGACAGGTCGCGTACCTATTGACAGATTGGTATCTGTTGAGGATTGATTCCTCTTCTCAATTGGTGCTGAGTTGTGTAAGCCGAGTCTTGCATTGTAGAGCTGGTGCTCTTGTGGAGTTGTAACTCTATTCAGTTGTTGCTGATAACCCAAGGATTGTAGTGCGTAATAAAAATAAAATTGTACATACATCTTGTGTTCTTTTTGTTCCTTGTGGTGATGACTTATTGATGATATTTTTTGTTGGTATATGTTTCTAATGTATGTTCACATTTAACTGGTTATTAATGACAACAATAAGTGATGAGTAATTGGTGATTGCTAACTAAGGAGTTTTATTGGGGAGTTTTAAAAAGATCCCTAAACTGATTCACCACCCTCTCAGTGTGGTCGGTGTGTCCAACAGAAGATTCCGCTCAAACTAGATGCTAAACCAGTGAGACAGAGACCTTACAGGGTAAATACAAAGTATAAGTAAAAAGTGAGAGAAAAACTTGACATGATGATAGAAGTTGGCATAATTGATCTCGTCGCATAATCTGAATGGATAAGTCCAATGGTGGTTAAAGATAAGAAGGAGGGGGTATTAAAATTTGTGTATATTTGAGAAAATTGAATGATGCCTGCTTGCATGACCCATTCCCGCCCCCCTTTATAGATGAAATATAGGAAACTGTAGGAGGACAAGAGGCCTATTCGTTCACCAACAAATTTTCAAGATACCATCAGATAAATATTGCGCCACAAGACAGACACAAGATGACATTTGTGACAGAGTGGGGAAGATACTAGTACAAAGTGATGTCGTTTGGGTTAAAGAATGCACATGTTGTGTTTTCTAGAGTAGTTGTCGCAACATTTAATGAGTTTATTCATTAGTTTCTTGAAGTGTACCTAGATGATTGGACTATCTTTATCCTGTTGAAAAATCACATCAAAACTCTAAGGTTGATGCTTGATCGATGTAGACAATATAAAATTTCATTAAATTTGAAGAAATGTATTTTCGGTGCACCATTTGGGATACTGTTAGGCCATGTAGTATGCAAGCAAGGTTTGTTAGTTGATCCCACCAAGATAAAAATAATTGTTAATTTACCACCACCTGAATCATTGTGATAGTTGAGAACAACATTGGGTCATATAGGTTACTACCAATTTTTTTTTAAAGTCTATGCACAAATTACAACCCCGATGGAGAAGTTACTAAAGAAAGAAGCTAAGTTTCAATAGAACCAAGACTATCAGAAGGGCATAGATGTATTGAAACAAAAGTTAGTAACTGCGCCCATCGTGGTATTCCCAAATTGGCAGAAACAGTTTCACGTCCGTGTGGACGCATCATCAATATCACTCGGCGTAGTACTAGCCCAACCCAGGGAAGGCGAGTTAGATCATTTGATTGCATTTTCTACTAGGAAGTTGTCGACTGTTGAGAAAAATTACACAACCACAAAAAGGGAAGGATTAGCAATGGTGTATGCTTTGAAAAAGTTCAGACATTACCTATTGGGATCCCACTTCAAGATGTATACAAACCATTCTGCACTTAGATATCTAGTGAACAAACCGGTGTTGGGGGGGAGGATCTGTAGATGGTTGTTATTGTTCTAGGAGTATGATTTAGAAGTTATCATGAATCTAGGAAAACTGAATGTAGGACCATACCATTTGTCACATATTTAAACAGTAGAGGATGTAGGTAATCTAGACGATAACCTACCAAATGCACAATTATTTTTAGTCAAGATGGTAGACGATCAATTTGCAAAAATTGTCGAGTACTTAAACAAAGGAGTGGCTCCATCTGATATGACAATAGCCCAAAAGAAACAACTAGTGGTCAGATCCACCAATTACCAGTTGATCGCATGAAACTTATACAAGTTAGGTGTAGATGGAATATTGAGACAATGTGTGCTAGAACATGAAAGACCCATGATTTTAGCAAAAGCACATGATGGAATTGCAGGAGGACATTAGACAGGAAAGGTGACAGTGCATAAGATCTTGTGTGCAGGGATATGGTGGCCTACCCTCCATAAGGATGCAAAGGAATATTGTTAGAGTTGTGACATTTGTCAGAGAGTAGGAAGACCATTACAAAGGGATGCGATGCCTTGGAATCCACAAGTTATCTTACAAGCGTTTGATAAATGGGCGGATTTGTTGGACCAATTAACCCACCAAGAAGAAAATGAGATAGCTACATAATTATCGAGATATACTACTTGACAATATGGGCATAAGCAAAACGAATTATAGATTGTAGTGCAGAGACAACTGCGTGATTCTTGTTTGAGAACATAGTGACCAGATTTGGGTGTGCTAGAATTGTTATGAGTGACCAGGGGACTCACTTTCTAAACAAGACAATTGTAGCACAAATAGAAGAATTCCAAATACAACATGGAAAGAGCACCCCATATCACCCACAATCAAATGGAATGGTGGAAGCCTTCAACAAGATATTGGAAAATAAACTGACCAAGGTGTGCAACGTAGGGAGTTGACTGGGATTTAAGGATCCTTGAATATTCTGGGATTACATAACTACAAGCAATAATTTGACATGACATACAACCTTTAAGTTAGCATTTGGTCAAGAAACAATCATGCCCATGGAATTTCTTCTACCGAGTCTGTGCATTGCGGCGATGAGAGACCTTATAGATTCTAGTGGGGTAGAAGAAAGGCTATCACAACTATTAATACTAGAGGAAGAATCACTTTATTGCAAGATTCCATCAACAAGTTCAGAAGGCACGAGAAAAGGCATGGAACGATAGACACATCAAGTAGAAGAATTTCCAGACAAGAGATCTAGTACTGCTATATGACAACAAGTTCTTACAACACCCAAAAAAGTTCAGGATGCACTAGCTAGGAGCATATGTGATTAGATATGTGACTGACACATGTGTTATTCAACTAGAGAAGTTGGATGGACAAATCATGGAAGGACTAGTGAATGGGAGCCAACTAAAAATGTACAGGGACGGTCGTCCTTTTGCGCACTAGAGGAGCTACATAGTTTAAAATTGTATCATAGTGTACTATAGGAAGGAAAATATAGAAAAAGACAGAAAAAAACAAGAAAAGCAGGAAAAAGTATGAAACATAAGAGGTCAGACATTGACAAGGTAAATAAGATTCGTTTATGCGTAAAGAGGGGAAGTAGGAAATTGTCGTAGATAAGAGAAAAAATATGTAGAAGGTAACACATACAGGAGCGATAACGTAGAGATATGTGACTGCGTAGATGACCTCTAAGAAGCATTCAACACACCACATGATAGGACATGTAATAAAGAGTTATCATGACAACGAAGTATTGATACCACATACCATTAAACACAGAAGATCTTGACCGATTGCCAAATCGAACGAAGAATCCACCGAAGATACAGAGTAATGGAGTAATAAAAGAAACTGTTAGTGGATCATACAAAGAGTTTAGGCATGAAAGGAAGCTATAGTTAGCAATGCAATATAAAAGTATGTAAGGAAGCGCATAGTCATAATTAAAACCAATAGTAAAATCATTCGAAATTGACTTCAATCGAAAGACAATAACAACGAGTGTGAGAAATATTTATACAAGATGGTCAATTCGGACCAGAACCTATGAAAGGACGTAGTATTTTTGTAGGACATGAGTATAAGTACACTCAGATGGGATTGCAAGTAGGGATTCATAGGGATAACTTACTATAAAATAAGCAGAAAGGGGAAGCCATTGATTCGTATCCATTTGAGATAGGAAGAAGAGCCGAGTGTCAGATAGAATATGAGCATAGTGCAGAGAAAGAATGGAGGGTAGAGGAGCTGAGTAGGGTATAACAGAGGATGATGGCACCACCTAAATCCAATTTATAGAGTTGTAAGCAAGACACAACGCCAGTGGAATGAGAATTCCCACAAATGACAGTAATCGACCCTAGTTTAGCAAACTGTCCCAAAATTGGACTGCACATAAAAAAAAGGCAACACAAAAGCACAACAGAAGTGAAACAAACCAATGCTGCATCAAGGAGGAGCATAGGAACATGAAGAACACATAACTATGACTTTGTGTGCAAGAAGAACCTGGGTATGGTGATAGTTATGATACTCGAGAAACAAGAAAACCATCTACCCAAATTAAAGAGGGAAGTTAGAAGGAGTTCCATGCTTATTCAACTCCATCATTATTCAGTGAGAACGTCTTAAGTTAACAAGTAGCACAAAAAATGTAGGTGAAATTTGGTAGTAAAACACTTGCAATAGTGAAGGTGACCTTCGACGCATTGGAAACAAGCATGAGTGGCTCGGGACGAGCCACATGGCAATGTTGGGGGCCTATTGGAGAGGCATTTTGGATAAGTTTTGGGATCTGCGGGAAAAGGGAAGTCAAAGAGAAAAATGAAATTAGAAGATGGACCAGAGCCCATGAAGAAAGTAGACTTCAAGGAGTCAAACAACACTATAAAAGGATGTACGACGAAGCAACTCACAAAAGGCAGAAAACGGTTATAAAATGTAGGGTTTGAGGACATTTTGTCGACTTTTTAATGGGTTTTGAGGGACACGTTGTCCACTTTTTTAACAAGATTAGCCCTATTGGTATGTATAAATATGTAAGAAAGGAAATGGTGAGGGGGGATGCGAGAGATATATGTGTGTGACGATACATGTAAATTGTGAATGATTTTTGGTAAGAGAGTCGAGCGGAGGAAGAAATCTGTAGTATAAATGAGGAGTGAACTCACATCGCAACAAAATGACTAGGAATGTTTGGGATGATATTACTGTTGCATATTTTGTAGTGCAATGCGTAGTTGTGAGAAATATATTAATGAATAATATAAGAAGCCAACTGTTGTGGATGTAGCCCAAGTTGGGTGAACCATGTAAATCTGTGTTTTATGGTGTGGATGGAATTTATGTTGTTTCCTGGTTTATGCTGAATAAATGGATCATATATGATATTGTAATGTTTCACATAGATGATGTTTCACATAGATTATGTTTCACAACAAAGTAACTGTTAACTATGAGAAATGCACATGTAAGTAAAGGATCTGAATGATGCCTCACTTACCCTCATCATTGTAAAACCTTGGTTCCTACAACCCCTCTAGATGCCTCAGGTGAGACTTCACTTGCTCTACAGGTGATGCTGAAAGGGACGATGTCTAAGGGTTTTGTTGGTATTTGATTGATTAACCTTGGGTTTGCCCCTTGCGCGCCAAAAACACTTACCATGCATCTTGTGAAGGCTTTTCACAAGTGCTAGATTGGGTGATAACAAGGTCCAAATTTCAAAAAGTACAAGTATTTGCATAAAATACTTGGCATTCATATTCACACTCACTAGTGGGTTTTTAGCCTCGAGTCCTTGCTAGGAATTTACATAACCACAAAAGTTTGTCACACATGTGCAATGTTTAAAATGAGGCATACTCTTAACTTGGTACCCAAAAATACCATAATATAACCTTGTCTTGACACTTACATAAGACATTTAAGCACACATGTACATGTAGACCCATGTACAAAGTTGGTTCTCAAAACAAGTATTGGAATTCCCTCCTTCTTGGAATAGTAACAACCTTGATGTGGCCGTCATGACCTAAAAAAAAATGGTACTTTTCCCACATGTAATCTTCCATATCTTGGGTGCCCTCATATGGTAAGTGTTCCCACTTTACCTCAACATGTGTGTAGGTTCAATTCACCTTCCTGTCAAGGATGTGCAAAGGTGTGGTTTGGAAGACTCCATCTAGTTCCAGTGGAGTCATAGTTCAAATAATCATGTGATTGGAACCATGCACACATATTAAGCAAATAAATAGTCAATACATTATGTTCTTTAACATTAGAAGGACATTTTGATATTATACAACTCAACCTATTTTTACAAGAATTTAAAAAAACCCTTAACATATCAGAGTTAGCTTGGCACAACTCTCTAATTTTAGTGAGATTTTCTTAAGCTATATCATAAGAAAACATGATCACCAACTTTGAATTATATGTGAGATTTGTTCAAGTGAGCATAACTTTTATGTTTATCATGGATTGATTTTAAATTGTACTTACCTATATAAACCTCCTCTTCCATCCCTTGAACATATTTGGACCAAGTGTAAATTGATTTGCTAGATTATCCCAACTAACTAAAGTGTTGCATCTTATACATTGTAAATCTTCAAATGAACTCGTTATCAACGATGTTTTGCATCCATTATTATATGTGAACTCCACTAAGAACAAGTAATGTTCCCACTTGGATAATTTGCACATCAAATTAATTGCCCAAAATTCCTAAATGGCATGATTAACCCTCTCATTCTCCCATCCACTAAAATATTTTAGATGATTTTCCACTAGAAAAAATGTCCAAGAAAGATCCATGCCCTTACACCCTATCTAAATGAACACTTTTGCAACCACTATACTCAATTTTGGACATTTTTTACAAGTTGAAATGTACGTACAATGTCACGTCTATAGTAACATCCATCATGAACATCATAACAAATATAGAAACATCCATAAAAATATTGTTCACAACATCCATAGAAATATCCCTAGAAAATTTCATATAAAGATTAGTAAAAACTTGAGTATGTGAGTTTCCACAATTAGTCATAATGCTGAAGATTTTTCTGGATAAAAATTGTGTGCTATGTTTTGAAACGTCCAACGTTTCAAGTGGACACTCAACCCATCATCAAGGACATAAAAATCTCGTAAGGTAGAAAAGAGTGTTGACTTGCATATTTATAAGACAAAAGAGTAAGTGACCATTGAGGAAAAGGGTAAGAGTAAGTTTCAATTAATTTATTATATTGTAGTCGTTGAGATTAGAGGTAGAGATAAAATATTTAATGAAGGTGAGAAACATAATGTAAAAAGGGAAGGTAAAATTCATCGGTAAGATTAGGTAAAGACTAAAATTAAAGAGAAAAAATAATTAGCCTTTAAAGTAATATGATGAGAGGGGAGATAAATGTGAGATTAATATTATAAAACTACAATAAAAAAAATATTTTGAAGATGTCATTAAATATTAAGGAGAAAAGAATTAGATGTTGAAGAATTTTAGATGAAAGGGGAGGAAAAAAATGTGAGAATGAAACTAGGGAAGGAGATTTGAATTAAGATGAAAGGGGGGTGAAGAAATTAAAGATCTTTAAAAGAGGGAAATTAATGAAAACCAAAGATGCGGTTAGATTAAACAAAGAAACGAACTAAGAGAGAGATGAAACAATGATGTCAAGTTAGGGAGGAACATAATCAGAAAAGAGTGGAGAGAGGAAGGAAAGGGGCGGGAAAAAGATCTAGACAGATGCCTAATGGTCAAGGTGGCGAATGGTGGGTTTTTAGGATTGGCTCAACCTGTATCCATATTCATAGTTGAAGTTATTAGGATGTTTTTCGATTTCAATGGCTTCACTACTGAGACACGAGGAGTAATGTGGAGCAGAGGCTAAAATTTTTGATTGGTCAAAGCAAGTAAGGTTCTTAGAGTTAAAAGAGTGTTTGGCAATGGATGATTTGGAGATTCAGTTATAGGTGGTGTCGACTTATGCTCTTTAAGTCAGGTCTTAAAGGTTCTACCAATTTGACCTATGTACGATTTCCCACAGGAGTAAGGGATTTGGTAAACTCCTGGGACGAGCATCGGGTTAGGTTTATCTTTAACAGTTCTAAAAATTTGTTTTAGGGTTTTGTAGTGTTTGAATACGATTTAAATATTTTTCTTAGCTAAGAGTTTCAAGATCTGATTGGTGGTGCCTTGGATATAAGGTAGAGAGATGAGAGCAAGAGGAGGGGAGGAGGGAGAGGTATTCTTAGTTTTAGGGTTCCTGGTTGTGTGGAAAGCTTGGTTGATTTGAGGGAGAGAGTAACCATTGGATAAAAGAATTTTGGTTAGGCAAGCCTTTTCCTTTGTGAGGAATTGAGGGGAATAAATACGAATGGCCAAAGTAAGAAGGGTTTTAAGGACAACTGATTTTTGGGTTGGATGATGGTGGGATATGGGATTGAGGTATCTATCAATATGAGTTTTATTCCTATAGAATTGGTGGGAGAGGGAGCCATCAAGAAGGCGTGAGATGCTGACATCTAAGAAAGGGATGGGGTTTTCCTTTTTCGATTTCCATGGTGAATTGGATGTGAGGGAAAAGACTGTTAAGATGATTAAATAAAGAGGTTAAGTTGGCTTGGCCATGAGGCCATATGAAAAATGTGTCATCGACAAAAAGAAGCCAAGACTTAGGTTTGATGTGAAAACTTCTTAAGGATAAGGTTTCAAAATGTTCCATGAATATGTTAGCAACCACTGGGGATAAGGATGACCCCATGGTTGTGCCTTCGATTTGTTCATATCAACCCCCTTTGAAAGTGAAGAAGGTATAAGAGAGGAAAATTTTGATTAGTTCTATATTTTCATGGTCTACCATGTTGGAGACCAGGGACAGGGCTTCTGAAACATGGATTTTGGTGAAGAGAGAGACTACGTCAAAGCTAACCATAAGGTCTTATTCATCAAGGTGGAGATTGTAGGTTTTATGAATAAAGTTGGTCGAATCATTGATAAAGAAGGAGGTTTTACCTACAAATATTTGTAGTTTATTAGAAAGAAAGCGAGCAAGGGCATGAGTGGGGGATCCTATGGTGCTCACTATGGGTCTAAGAGGAATATATTTTTTATGAATTTTGGGTTGCTCATAGATCCTATAGGTTTATGGATTATGAAGAAAGAGACACTTTTGGATAGTAGGATCAAGGGAGGACGATTTGATGGATTTGGTAACCAAGATGGTGATGGAATTAATAAGGTTTTTATTAATAGTTTCATACGTGGAGGAGAAAAGAAGGTTGCGTAATTTAGAATCATAATTAGAGGTATTCATAATGACAGTGGAATTACCTTTATCAGATTTGAGGATAAAAATATCAGGGTTATCATTACGCTGAAAAATGGAGGTGATTTGTTCTTTAGTTAAGTTAGGCTTAGGCGGTCAGGAACGATGTAGGATTCTTTCACATCCTTGCCTAATTTATTCGACTTCGTGAACTAAAAGGTTATGGGTAATGGATTCGATGAAGAAAATTATATCTTCTATAGGAATACATCTAGGAGCTAGGTTAAATTTGAAACCTTTCTCCAGAAGTTGGAGGGTCGAAGAATCCAAAACAAGAGAGGATAGATTAATCACAGTTGAAGGAAGAGTGCCGGAGGAGGGGGGAGGAGAGTGACGATTATTATTGGAGGTGAGGTTTCCCAAAGGATGGGAATTGAAGGAAAGTTTATTTGAAAAGGTGGATTCCCATCGTTTAGGAAACCTCACCTCCAATAATAATCGTCACTCTCCTCCCCCCTCCTCCAACACTCTTCCTTCTATTGTCATTAATCTATCCTCTCTTATTTTGGATTCTCCAACCCTTGAACTTCTAGAGAAAGGTTTCAAATTTTACCTAGATATTAGACGCATTCCTATGGAAGACATCACCTGCTCCATTGAATCCATTACCCATAACCTTCTAGTTCATGAAGCCAAATAAAATAGGCAAGAATGTGTAAGAATTCTCCATCGTTCCATACCACCTAAGCCTAACTTAACTAAATAACAAATATCCTCCATTTGTCAACTTAATGATAACCTTGATATTATTATCCTAAATGTTGACAAAGGTAATGCCACTGTCGTTATGAATACCTCCGATTATTATTCTAAATTACTCAACCTTCCTTCCTCCAATTACAAAACTCTTAATAAAAACACCATTATTTCCATCACTAGCTTGGTTACCAAATTCATCAAATCGTCATCCCCTAATATTGCTATCCAAAAGCGTATCCTTCCTCATAATCCCCGAACCTGAAGGACCTATGGGAAACCAAAAATTCATAAAAAATACATTCCTCTTAGACCCATAGTAAGTGCCATAGGATCCTCCACTCATGCCCTTGCTCACTTTATTTATGATAAACTTCAAACCTTTGTAGGTCAAACCTCCTCTTTTATCAAAGATTCCACTGACTTTATTCATAAAACCTACAATCTCCACCTTGATGAACACGACCTCATGGTCAACTTCGACGTAGTTTCTCTCTTCACCAAAATCCCCATTTCATAAGCCCTCTCCCTGATCTCCAACATGGTAGACCCTGAAATTCTTGACCCGATAAAAAAATTTCCTCTCTTCTACATTCTTCACCTTCAAAGGGGTTTTCTATAACCAAAATGAAGGCACAACCATGGGGTCATCCTTATCCCCAATGGTTTCCAACATATTCATGGAACATTTTGAAACCTTAGCCTTAAGAAGATTTCACCTCAAACCTAAGTGTTGGTTTTATTTTGTTGATGACATATTTGTCATATCGCCTCATGGCCAAGCCAACTTAACCTCTTTATTAAATAATCTTAATAATATTCCCCCCCCACATCCAATTCACCATCAAAACTGAAAAGGACAACTCCATCCCTTTCTTAGATGTCCTCATCTCTCTCCTTCCCCAGGGCTCCCTCTCCCACCAGGTCTATAAGAATAAAACTCACACAGATAGATACCTCAATTTCAACTCCCACCATCATCTAGTCCAAAAACCAGTCATCCTTAAAACCTTGGTTACTGAAATATCCCTGATCCTACTGATCAGGATATCTACTACAGATCTAGTGTTCTGTCTCACAAATCTGATACACTGGGGGTTTTTGAATGCGTTTTATCTTCAGATCTGATACTCTGGGGGTTTCTGGATGCGTTTTAGTTATGTGCTTGATATGTTTTGTGGTTGTTGCATGTGCATGTTATATTTTATGGTTTAAATGATATATATATGATGCATGTGGAAATAAAGAACATCAACCGCCCAATAATATGTATTATGAGATACAAGCATGGAAATACAATGAAATACTGGAAATATAGAAGACAATATTCAGTTAGATCTCATGTATCATCATTGGAATACAAGAAAATAACATAAAATACCCGTGATCAAAAGATGAAGGCAAGTTTGATGCATGCACGAATAGATCGACAAAATCGGCGGTTCCAGAGAAGCACGGTAACCACTACAATCTGGAAAACTAGTTCGAAAGGTTATACCCGTCGGAATGAGATGGAAACTGTCCCAATAGAAGCGTCCTAGCCTCTAGAATGATACTGGTGACTTCTAGATGACAAATATGGCCTCTGATGCTCCAGATATCGTCCCTTGGGGGTCTACACACCTCCTGGCTCTCTAGATGCGCCCCAAATGATTGCACCAATGGAATCAACTACTATAAGAATCAAGACGATTGCCTCTCCAAATGTGAAATTGGGTCGGAAGGGTTTCCCAATATTTGCTCTAATGCTCTGTCTATAACCTCAACTGTCCTTCCAAAAGAGCTGTGCCCTAAATGGCTGAATGATGCACTCTGAAGAATTCCACTGCCCGAATTTTAAGGAAAATGGCTCAATCTATGCGCCATGGCTAGATATCAAATGGGTTGGAAGGAGACTATAATCCGAGCTCTGATCTCGTGCAACTACACAAACCCTCTATCTGACTTGCGCCCCCATTGGTTGAGCTACACAACACTAATAACTGGATACTCCTGAATAGCACGGTGAAATACCTGGATGGTATCTTCAATGGGCTAGGGTGTGTCTCTCAACACCGAAACCTATCAATAGTGGTGGTTTCCTCCAAAAATCCACAAAACAGTAGAAGTCAAATCTCTTCCTCCTCTGGGAACTCTCAACATCAAATCATAACAATGCATAATGAGGAATTAGGCCAAATTCCTCCCTTTATACTCTTCCTGATCTGATTCACCATTGACCTCTCTTAAGCTAGGCGATTTTCCTCCTAAGGTGAATAATTAATTAATTAAGTCCCCCTTTATCACCTTTTCGTTCTAATTCTTCGTTGACTTGGGATTAAGTGACTTTTCCTATGCGTTTTGTCTTAATTTGTTGTTTAGCCACCAAATCACCCTTATTTCTTCCTTTTGTTCCCTGCTTGTTCTTGACTATAGTCTACAGGAAAACATAGACTACTAAGTCACTCCCTGCTGGCCTACTCTTTGAAACGGGACATCACAGTCCTCCCTTCCCGAGATTGCTTGTCCTCAAGCAACATCTATCCCGAGTGCTGCAAAATATGCTCTCCCTCCCATGTGGCATCCTCCACTAGAAGACCCCTCCATCTAACCAAGCACTCCCTAATGAACTTTCTCCTCAACCTGCGCTCTCTCTTCTCTAGCACCTCCTTTGACACTAGCTCCAACTGGCCCTCCTCATCCAAGGGTGGAAACTCCTTCGAAATACTAATCTATTGTCCCACGACATTTTTAAGGCAAGAGACATGAAACATGTCATGAATCTTGATACCCTCTGGTAGCTCTATCTCATAGGCCACCTCTCCTATCCTCCCGATGACTCTGTATGGCCCATAAAACTTACGCTTAAACTTCTCTGCTCCTCTCCTCTTCAAGGAGGATTGTCTGTATGACTGTAATCGCATAAAAACCAAATCCCCTACCTCGAAACTGTGCTCGACTTTGTGCCGGTCTGAATAGATCTTCTGCTGGTTCTGAGCCATCTGCAAGTTCTCCCTCACTGCCTGTAGAATCCTCTAACTCTCCTCCACCCAGTCTTTGGACCCTGGGACCCTGATGTCCCCAAACACAATCTCCACAAATGAGGGTGCATCATTTTTGTACAATTCCCTGAATGGTGACATCCTGATAGACATATGGTAAGTTGTGTTGTAACAATACTCACCCATGTGTAACCATCTCACCCATGTGCGCTGCTACCCCCCCACATAGTTCCTTAGATACCCCTCCACCCTTTTTTTGACGATCTTTGTCTGTCCATCTATTTGTGGCTGGTAGCTGGTACTCGTAGCTAGCTCTGTGCCTGTCAACCTGAAAAGATTCTGCCAAAATGTGCTAATGAAGTGCCCATATCTATCACTGACTATCTGTCTAGGTAAACCATGCAACCATAATACCTCCCTAAAAAACAACTCTGCTACCTGTATGGCCTTGTAGTCCATGGGTATGGTAAAGAAATGTGAAAATTTGGTAATCCTGTCAACCAACACAAATATACAGTCTCTGCCTTGCACTCGAGGAAGGCCTGTAATAAAATCCATAGAAATGCTCTCCCATTTTTTCTCTGGAATGGGTAGAGACTGTAGCAACCCTGCGGGGTGTGTTTGCTCGGACTTGCTCTGCTGACAAGTCAGGCACTCCTGAATGTGTTTCAACACATCATCCTTGAGACCCTTCCATGAGAATCTCTCCTTGATCTGCCTATATGTTTTGAAGTACCTCTGATGCCCTGTTGTAGGAGAATCATGACACACCATCAAAATTTTCCCCTTCAGGGTATATTCTGGAACCAGTTAGATCCGGTCCTTGTAGAAAATGATGTCATCAAGAACCTGATATCTATCATCAATCACCTATCCATCCATCACCTAACAAGCAAATTTTCTTTTGGAGTACTCCACCGACAAATGAGCTTTCCAATCTGTACAAATGTCCATCATTGAACATCCTACTGGCCTCCTGGACAAGGCATCTACTACACTATTCCTTTTCCCCTTGACATACTCAATGTCAAAGTCAAAGGCTTGGATCTTTGAGACCCACTTTTGCTGTCTCTCGCTGAGGTCTTTCTGATCCAGGAAATACTTGAGACTGTTATGATCAGTCTTCACTACAAATCTGCTGCCTACCAGATACTGGATGATTTTTTTTAAGGCATGCATGATCGCTAACATTTCCTTGTCATAAATTTGATAGAGTCTCTCCAACTCGTTGGTCTTCCTACTCCCAAACACAATGGGGTGGCCCCCCCACATCAAAACTGCTCCAATCCCCACCCCTGATGCATCCCACTCTAAGACAAATGACCGCGAGAAGTTTAGAAGGGATAGAACAAGGCATGTGCTCATAACCTCCTTCATTTTGTCAAATGTCTGCTGTGACTCCTCTGTCCAATGAAAATCACCTTTCTTGGTCAAGTCTGTGAGTGGTTCTCCCAACTATGAAAAGCTTTTGACGAACCGACTGTAGTAATTGCATAACCCAAAGAATCTTCTTAGCTCTGTGAGGTTCTTGGGCGTTGGCCAATCCAAAATGGCCGTGATCTTTTCCTGATGAACCTGTACTCCCTGCTCACTGATGATATGCCTTAAGTACATTAGTTCTCTCATGCCAAATTCACATTTATACTCCTTGGCATATAATGACTGTGCCTGCATAATATCCAAGACCTCCCCCAAATGTGCCAGATGCTCATCCCACGTCTTGATGTAGATAAGTATATCATCGAAGAATACCAGAAGGTACTTCCTCAACTGTCCTCTAAATATATGGTTCATGCAAGACTAGAAAGTGGTTGGTGCATTGGTCAATCCAAATGACATGACCAAGAACTCAAAGTGTCTAAAATGGAATCAGAATGCTGTCTTTTCAATGTCCTACTCCCTGATGCTGATCTGATGGTATCTTGACCGTAGATCAATCTTAGTGAAGAAAAATTTCCCATGTAACTTGTCCATCAACTCATCTATGCATGGGATGGGGTACTGATTCTTGATCATTTTCTTGTTGAGTGCTCTGTAATTGATGCACATCCATAACGTGCCATCCTTCTTTAGTACCAGAATGAATGAAGATGCAAAAGGACTCATGTTAGGCCTGATGTTCCCCATTGCAATCAATTCTTTGATTGCTTTCTCAATCTCATCCTTGAATTTCTTGGGGTGCCTATAGGATGCTGTGATCACCGGTGTAGTCCCTACCTCTAACTCAATCGTGTGCTCAAATACCTTGTCGGGCGGTCTCCCCGGTGGTATCAGCCCAAATACTGGCTCATACTGGCCCATAATCTCTCTGATCTGTGGGTGGTAATGCTCCCTACCCTCTGAATCCTTCCGCGTGGTGATCAAACACTCTGCTGCGTAAGCCACATCACCGTGACGAAAGATCCGTTCCATCCTCTTTGCCGATACAGCTTGAGGTTCCCCTATAGACATACCTCTTAGCACAACTCTCGATCCACTAACATCTCTGAATCTCATGGTCAACATCTGATAGTTGAACCCGATCTCCCCCAATGAATATAACCACTGTACCCCCAACACGACATCCGTATCTGATAGGTCAACTACATAGAAGGTGTCTGTCAAGGTGTAGTTGCCTAGTTTGACCTCTAGGTCTGGGATCATGTCCAAACATGTCATTGTGTATCCATCGACCATTGCTACATGGAATCCCTCAAACTCCTCAATGCATAACCCCCTCCTGGCTACTAAGGATGCATCTGTGAAGTTGTGGGTGGCCCCACCATCAACTAAGGCTGTCATGCATTGCCTCTGTACAAGGCCCTTGAGCCTGAGAGTGTTGTACCTGGGTACTGCTAAAAGGGTGGCTATGGTTCCCCCCTTCACCTCTCTACAAGGTTTTGTCTCTTCCTTGGCATGTGCCCCTGCTAGTATCTGAGGTTTCTTCGGTTGCTGCTCTGGCATCTATGCCCTGGGACCCAAGGGTCTCTGCAAGAGAAGCAAAGCTTCTTCCTCATCAAATAATGTCTCATATCATCATCCATCTTGGGCTTACCCTTCCATTCCCTTTGAAGATTCTTCTGATCCTTGTCTCTCTGTGGTACAAAGGGTTTGGTAAAGGGTTTATTTTTTGGCACAGAGTCTGCCAAATCTCTAGTGCGTCGGATGACATCCTGCAAGGTGTGAGGACGGTATGCCTTCACCCATCCTCTCAAGGGTTTTGTGAGCACTTTTGTGAATAACATGATCAGTCGGGGCTCAAATATATCTGTCACTACCACTGCTACCCTTTGAAACTATGAGATGATTGTCTTTGCTGTGCTAGTTTGTCTAAACTGGGCTAGATCTCTGAAATAGATCTCTGGATCCCTCTTGCCAAATTTATCCATGAGTCTCTCTATGACCTCTCTGTAGGAGGTGATGCGACTGTGGCCCAATGTCACAAATCCATGATACCACCACTCATGTGCCTCACCCTCCAAGTGGAAGGTAGAGAAAATGATGGCTTCTGACTCGGTCATCTAGTTGAGCTTGTAGTAGGTGTCTATCTTCCATACCCAAGCTCTGGCGGTGCATTTGGATGATCCGTCGAAAGAAGGTATGGTGAGTTTACCAACTTTTCAAATGAATTCAATGTTATGCCCCTGCTGCTGTTGCGACCCTCCTCTCAGTGGCTCTCTGGGGTGGTTCCTGAGTCTGAGTCCATAATACTCGACTAAGGTCATATCCTGATGGAAGTCATGGCCCAATGTTGCATACTCCCTTCGATACTCTGCAATGTCCTCTGTGTGAGTGGGTGGTCTCTGTGCTATCAAAATTTGTGTTTCTACTGTGGGTGCCCTCTGGAAACTGGGAAACAAAGGTCGGGGAATCCTACTCACAGAGGTGAATGTGCGAGTGGGTGACTGGGGTCTACTTCCTGCCCCTGAGTTCCCTTGTGCTGCATGTGGGGATTGTGTGCCTGGGATGCCAACCATATCCAATCTATCAACCACCTAAGCCAAGGAATGAAACATGGTTTGCTGACTGACCAACATATCATTGATAAACTGCATGAAGGCAACATTTGGTTCCATGGGGGCCTTACCACTGCCCTCTGGTTCCCTTCTCTCTGCTTCTTTGTGTGCCTCTTCCTCTTCCTCTGAACTGGGAGGGAAAGGAGGAAAGTTAGGCCTAGGCCTTCTTTCCTTGCGCCTATTGTAAGTGACATATTCATCACCTATGTGCTCACGACCATCTGGGTCTTCTGCTATACTCATCATGTTTAGTCACAGGCTGGCAGGAATAAGCTCTGATACCACTGAAATATCCCTGATCCCCTGATCAGGATATCTACTACAAATCTAGTGTTTTGTCTCACAGATCTGATACACTGGGGGTTTCTGAATGCATTTTATCTTTAGATCTGATACTCTGGGGGTTTCTGGATGCATTTTAGTTATGTGCTTGAGATGTTTTGTGGTTGTTGCATGTGCATGTTATATGTTATGGTTTAAACAATATATAAATGATGCATGCGGAAATAAGGAACATCAACCGCCCAATAATATGTATTATGATATTCAAGCATGGAAATACAATGAAATATTGGAAATATAGAAGATAGTCTTTAGTTAGATCTCATGGATTATCACTGGAATACAAGAAAATAACATAAAATACCTATGATCAGAAGATGAAGGTAGATCTGATGCATGAATGGATAGATCGACAAAATCGACGATTCCGGAGAAGCACGGTAACCGCTACAAACTAGAAAACTCCTTTGGAAGGTTATACCCATCAGAATGAGCTGGAAACTATCCCAATAGAAGCACCCTGGCCAATAGAATGATAATAGTGATAGCCAGATGACAGATCTGGCCTCTGATGCTCCAGATCTCGTCCCCTAGGGGTCTGCGCATCTCCTGGCTCTCTGGATGTGCCCCAAATGATTCCACCAATGAAATCGACTGCTATATGACTCAAAATGATCATCTCGCCAAATGCAGAATTGGGTTGGAAGGGTTTCCCCAGATCTGCTATGATGCTCTATCTATAGCCCCAATTGTCCTTCCAAAAGAACTGCACCCTAAATGGATGAATGATGCGCTTTGAAGGATTCTACCATTCAAATCTGATGGAAAGTGGCTCAATCTATGCACCCTGGCTGGATCTCAACTGGGTCGGAAGGAAACTACAATCCAAGCTCTAATCTTGTGTAACTACACAAACCCTCTATTTGACATACGCCCCCACTGGATGAGTTGCTCAACACTAATAACTGGATACTCTTGAATAGCACGATGAAATACGTGGATGGTATCTCTGATGGGCTAGGGTGTGTCTCTCAACACCGAAACCTATCAATGGTGGTGGTTTCCTCCATAAATCCACAAAATAATAGAAGTCGAATCTCTTCCTCCTCTGGGAACTCTCAACATCAAATCATAACAATGCATAATGAGGAATTAGGTCTAATTCCTGCCTTTATACTCTTCCCGATCTAATTCACTATTGACCTCACTTAAGCTAGGTGCTTTTCCTCCTAAGGTGAAYAATTAATTAATTAAGTCCCYCTTTAGCACCTTTTCATTCTAATTCTTCGTTGACTTAGGCTTAAGTGAMTTTTCCTATGCTTTTTGGCTTARTGYGTCGTTTAGCCAACAAATCACCCTTATTTCTCCCTTTTGTTCCATGTTTGTTCCTGACTATRGTCTAYGTGAACACATAGACTACTAAGTCACTCCCTGCTAGCCTACTCTTGGGAATGGGWCATCACAATTACTTGGGCCATCYGTATTTCTTCCCCTCAATTCATCCYAAAGGAAAAGGAYCRCCTAACCAAAACCCTTTTAWCCAATGGTTRCTCTCTTCCTCAAATCAACCAAGCTTTCTGCGTAACYAACAACCCTAAAAMTAAGATTACCTCTCCCTCCTCCCCTCATGCTCTCATCTCTCTACCTTATATAGAGGGMACCATTGATCAGATMTCAAAACTATTCAAACAATATAAAATCCTAAAACAACTTTTTAGAATTGCTAAAGATAAACCCGACCCGATGATCGACCAGAGAGTTTACCAAATCTTTCATAGGTCAAACTGATAGAACCTTTAAAGTCCGACTTAAAGATCATATAGCTGACACCACCTATAACCGAATATCCAAATAAGCCATCGTCGAACACTCTTTTAACTCTAATCCCCTTATTTTCTTTGACCAAATGAAATTTTTTATCCTCCACTCCACATTACTGCTCCCATCTCATTCATGAAGTCCTTGAAATAAAAAAACATCCTAATAAATTGAATTGTGAAGATGGCTACAAGCTGAGCCAATCCTGGAAACCCACCATTCACCACCTTGACCATTAGGCATCCATCTATATGTTTTTACTTCCCTCTCCTTTCTTCCTCCACTCTTTTCCGATCCCGTTCCTCCCAAACTTGACATCATTGCTCTATATCTCTCTTAGTTTATTTCTCCATTTATTCTAACCACATTTTTTTTGTTTTGTAAATTAAATAATGTATATTACCTTAAAAAATCATCATGTCAGTACAATGTTCATATTCTCCCACATGTTTCACCACAGGAGGGAAGCCATAACAAGTGGCTTGCAAAAAAACTTAGAAAACATTACTGAAACTAGAAAATATGACGTGACTAGTGTCATGCACCAAACAATATGACGTGGCTAGTGTCATGCACCAAAAAATATGTGTAATGCCAAAAAACATAACATGGATGTTACCATACACCAGAGAATTTAGAAAAAACCAAAAATAACCAAAGTTGGTTCCTGATGTGAGAAAAGAAAGAGAATCTAGAGGTTTGGCGAACCTGGACATCCTTCATTGTAGTAGGTGAAGACGAACCTTTGGACACAAGTCAGACATCGCGTCTTATCTGGTGCACCCGACAAGGATTCGAATATGAGGTCCATGTATCAGTTGAGGATGCTCTGATTGTGAATTTGGTCCTCTGGGTTCTGCTGCATATCGAATATCAACTGAAGGTGGTCGTCCGATAAATGACATGGATTGAGCAAAGGCTGCTCAATTTTCCCAACTATATTCTCATGAGGAGCTGTGTCTGCATCAAAAGATGTTGGTAGAATTTCTTCCATGGTCAGTCCATGGGTGGTTTTTTTGGCTATACAATCTGTCAGCCAACTGGGGGGAATTTCTTCCTCAACCATGCAACTTCCTTGCTCCAAAGGCCAGGCTTGGGGACTGGTGATGATGCAAGGCTTTGGAGCTTCCGAAATTTGCATCTCGAGAGGAGGAATTTATTCCTCAACTGGGCAGTTACCGGGATCAAGCATGGTATCCGAGAGGGGATGAAGTGAGTGCGACGCACTAATGGAAGGCAGAGGAAATTCAATCCATTTCTGGCCAGTACCAGGAGAGCTAGTGGTCGGAAGAGAGGGTTGCGAGGGATCAAGGCGGGTCCACCGAGAAATGAAGCTATAACACTGAGGCCCTCTTTTGGGTTTACCCCGCTCTCTCAGCATGATGTAAGAGTTTGAGCAAAGGAGGGGGCATGAAAGTGAATTAGATTTCTGGTCCAGAGAAGAGCAGGCTAGAGACAAAGCACCGGTGAGGTGAATATTGAAGAGGATAACCTATAGAGGGATGGAAGCCACTAGATGTAGGGGAGAATGCCCGTAGCATGAAGGCTTGAAATACCAAAAAAACAAGAGAGCCAACGAGAAATGAAGAATGGTAGAGTGCCTGAGGACTCTTACCTTCATAGAGGTCGGTGAAGTGACTGTGAGGAGCACCATGAAGGCGAAGGTGACGCCAATCCGATGCCTCGTACTTGCTACATTACTCCAACTCTGGTTCGCGCGGGGAGCCATTAAATTCCATATGACATAGCAGCGCACTGCCATAAATGCAGTAGGAGAACCTGCCATTAGAATGGGTTAGAGATCGGGCTAGTGGCTGGGGGTAATAACTCCCCTCAATTCATGATTGCCATTTTTCTCCAGCTGGCCAAATCTCACCCCATCCAAGTAATATAGCCACGTCTTTAATCTAACCATGTCCTTGGTTTTATTTAATTTCCCTCCTTTAAATATCTTTAACTTCTTCACCCCACTTTTATATCAATTCAAATCTCCTTCCCTAGTTTATTCTCACATTTTTTCCTACCCTTTCATCTAAAATTCTTCAACATCTAATTCTTTTCTCCTTAATTTTTAATGACATCTTCAATTTTTTATTATTATTATAGTTTTATAATATTAATCTCACATTTATCTCCCCTCTCATTATATTACTTTAACATATAATTCTCTTTTTCTCTTTAATTTTAGTCTTTACCTAATCTTATCGAAGAATTTTACCTTCCCTTTTCACATTATGTTTCTCACCTCCATTAAATATTTTATCTCTACCTCTAATCTCAATTTCTACTTTACAATAAATTAATTGACATTTACTCTTACCCTTTACCTCAACGGTCACTTACTCTCTTGTCTTATAAGTATGCAACTCAACACTCTTCTATACCTTACGGGCTTTTTATGTCCCTAATGATGGGTTGAGTGTCCACTCGAAACGTTGGATGTTCGAATCCTAGCACACAATTTTTATCCATAAAAATCTCCAACATTAATAAAAACATCTAAAGAGAATCTACAAACATTTTTTTATAATGTCTATCAAAACATCCATAATAGCATCTGTATAACCTCCACACAAAAACATTAATAAAGCCATCCATAAAATTTCCATAATAATAATAGTCATCATCATCATCATTATTTTAACCATATTGGCCACATTTGAACATGTTTACCGAGCTCACAAGATTGAGCATAATTGACTATATTGACCATGGTTGACCATTTTCACTATGGTCAATATTATTTATTATTATTATTATAACCCTTGTTATATTGGACACATTATACATCCTGACCCTTATGACCCCTGATAAAAACCACCCCCCAATCGCTTTGACCCTCAACCCATATGACCCCTTATACAACCACACCTTAACTGCTCTAACCTTTGACACATTATATCCCCCAACTCATACAACCATTTACACAATCACACCCTAACACACTATGACATAAAACATAGTAACCCCCTAAGACACTATAACTCCTAACCACTATGATCCCAAAACCGCTATGACCCCAAACACACTACGATGCTTAATAAACTAACCCATCAATACACATTGACTCCTTTATACATTATAACCTCCAATATTTGTGAACCTAGACATACTATACCCCCTAACCCCTATGACCCTTAACACATCAGCCCCTAACAGAGTTTGATGCAAGGAAATATTTCATATTTAAGATGCAAAATATAGTTTAAATCAAGATCTGCCTATGATGTGAACCAATCAAAGACAAACCATGTGTGAATGTGTGTGTGTGTAGACACACACACACACACACACCACTGTGCACTTCCTATCATTATGAGAATAGAACCTAGGTGGGGCAGACAACACTCCATCACACAACCAACGACAATTAGAGCTAGACTTATATATACATCCATTACACCAATATAATCGTTATGAGATCAACATGTCACTTACGGGAATTGAACCGGGGTGGTGAGGATAACAATCATTCCTCCCAACCACTTGAGATAAACCCAATTGACACATATATGTATATGTATGTATGTATGCATATGTGTACACAAATGAAAATAAGTTTGTAAACTTTGAAATAAAGGATGTCTTCGAACTACTCATTCCATGGTTTCCCATAATTCTCATAAATAAATATTAATGTGCATTCCCATAGAAGTAAGCAAAATAAAATTGTGATAACATAGTCATTCATAAGACTTTACAAAACTACATTATTACAGCTGAGAGAGCATGGATAGGAAACATACTAAAGAATTATCTTAGAATCAAATTCAAGACAAAGTCATAAATCAATGCTTTCTCTAACAATATTTTGAGGAGATTGAATATTAATTATGATATCCCAAGAATCAAACCATTGAAAACATCTCGATTCTCTATTTTCTCTTAAGACATTGCAAGGAAAACTCATGGACAATAAATAAATTATTTTAAAAGGAAATATGCACTTGCCATTGAGGCTAGGATGGTGCTTCATCTAACCATAATTTAAAATAGACTTGAGTTCAGACAAACAACATGCTTTAGTTAGGGTGTTAAAGATCTGATTGAATCAATCAACAAGCTAAAACATGGAATACAGTGAAGTCAGAGGAAATACTAGGGGGGTGATAGAATTCTGAAACAATTTATAAAATTTTGATAGGCATGAAACAATTTATAAAATCCATTCTCTGTAATTGCAAAAGAAGTTTATAACCACTAGAGGTTGTCAAGATAATTTAGGAAAACCAAGATTTTTGACTTGTTGATCATAATTGAGTTGGGTCCACCATTGTAAAGAAACAATAGTAAAGAAACAATGCGCATATCCTACTAGTGCATGTACTATTAAATAATGCCCCAACTTTGAGGGGGTAGTTCCCCCAACAAGACTAATCATTACAAAATTATTGTAATAGTTAAATATGAAATGAGATGTAAGCAAATCTAACTAATTTGCAAGTGAAATAACACCTAGAGTATGAAGTATAAGATGTAAGAAATTCTTGTCACTATGAAAGTGAGATAGCAACTAGATTATGTAGGTAAATGTTGAAACAAGATGAGTGAGAGCAGTGTAAGAAATTAATAGTTTCATTTACCTATGTGCAAGTGGTGCAATATAAGAGTCCATTTTTGGCATGCTATATGGGAGTAGATATCCCACTTGGGCATGCTAACAAAATAAATGTGAGTAATGCAAAGCAAGAATTGGAAAGTGAAATATAAGTGAAATAGGTGAAATACAAAAAAGAAAGGCATAAGTGTTAGAAGTGTCATACTTGTACTTGTCTAACGATGATAATGTGTAGACTTGTTAAAGCATGGCACATATGCAATGATGTTAAATTGATGCTAAAGTGAGCACGACACCTACAAAAAAAGGTTACTGGCTTGCCTTGAGTGCATAAGAGATGATAACACCAAATCTTAGGAAAAGACAAGAATGAAGGTGAGGAAAAGAGGGAAAGTAAGGAGACGATGACACTGGGTTTGAATTAGTGAAGCCAAGAAGTGAGAGGAAGGATACATTGAGGGAATGACCTCATAGTTGTAATCTATGAGATAAGACAACTTAGGCCAATATATCAAGGGAGGGAAAAATGATTAACTCCATCTAAGAATTAGTTATGATGAGTCAAGACAACTCAAGGAAATGACCTAGAGGAAGCCAATTTCTAATGAGAGGACGAAGGAAAGAGGAAACTAAGAAGGGAAGAGGAGAGTTAAGAGAGAATAAAGAGGAGGGAAGAATACCCCAAGTATATTGAGGCAGTTAAGGAGGAGAAATATGAGAGCATAGGAGAAGAAGCTAGAGAGTTGTTGATTTGTCATGGAATACTAACAATATAAGGCCTATGCTAGCCTCTTAAAGGTCCCCTTCTGGGACAAGTCTTCATTCAATTCGGTAAAACATATTAAATAGAAACCTTATGAGGCCATTATAACTTTGAGTTATTGGTGGAAAGATAGGGATATAAGGTTAGGCTTACCCTAAGAGTTTGTAGGACAAAGGAAATAGGTGAGGAATTGTCAAATGAGTAAAGAAGGGAAAAACAAGAAAGGGGAGGGGAAAGGAGATACTACCCTAAGAAAATTAGGGAAAGCAAGAGGATGTTATGTACCAATTTCTTAAAATAACATAATAAACTAGAGTACATACAATGTACATCAAATTTAAACATGGAGCGCAACTCCAAAATAGATATTGAAGATGAGTTACATAATATCTCACTATACGTTAGGACAACCCCCTCTAAATAATCCAAGTACATCCATATATCTAGTTAATATGTTCATGTCCCAATAATAACTCTATTTACCTATATATACACATATTCTTATCCATTGGTCATTTTGTTCCCTTATTAGGATGACCCCTATTACATATATTTTCATCTGGTATATATGTCCCTTAGGGTCATCACAAAGGATGACACTACAACAAAAACTGTCATTAGCATCGAGTTTAGTATTGAATTAAAGTGCATTTAATTTTCAAGCACTACAACAAATCCGTGTGATTAGCTTCCTTTTTTGCTTCCATTGGCTGTTTTAATGCACTTTTCTCCACTTTTTTTTCTAAATTCAACGCTATTTACCAGGAGGGCACTATTTATGGTGCTATTTGTGTCAAGAAACACAAGTTGGCGCTAATATAGGCACTATTAGTGCCTAGTTTAGCATCCTATTTAACGCCCAAGTTATCACCTAAGTTAGCTCCCTATTTAGCGCCCTAGTTAGGGCCCCAATTAGTGCATAGTTTAGCTTCCAATGTAGCTTCTAGTTTAGCTCCCAATTGAGCTTCCAATTTAGCTTCCAGATTAAATTCCTTTTTAGCTTCTAGTTTGGCTTCCAATTTAACTCATAATATGCCTAAATAGTAATTTTGTTGAGTTTTTGGGGGTTAAGTGAATAGGGGCTTTGGGGATGAGGTGATTTATGGATTTGAGGTCTAGGGATTAAGGGTTACAATTTAAGGGATTAAGGGTTGAGGGATTAGGGGTTACAAGTTTAAGGGATTAAAGGTCAATGGCTAATGGATTTGGGGCTTAGGGGTTAGGTAGTTTAATGGTTAATTGATTAGGGATTATACATGGTCAAGGGATTAATGCAATCCATCGACCCTGCACATAATCATTAGGATCATCCATGTATCATTGTCATAATCCGTCATTCCATATGTAGAATCTTTGTAAGAACTGATCTCTTGAAATGCCATGGAACTTTACATACACCCATCTCAAATTTTTCTCCACCGACCCCTCACAGTGAGGAGTGAATGGGGCCAACATTGAAATTTCTTAAGTTTGTGCATGTGTACATCGAAATTTTACATGGTTAGACTAGAAACATGCGTTGACAGTATGGGAGGGTTTCACAACTCAAGGATGTTTGATGTCCCAACATAATATTTGAGATTGTCCATGTTTGCATCAACGATAATAATGGACGTCTCATTGTCATCATTCATCATTTCCATCTGTAGAATATTTTTTGGAACTCTCTTGAAATGTCATGGAACTTCCAATTCACCCACCGCAAATGTCACGCATCGACCCTGCATAGTGAGAAGTGAATGGGGCCAACGTTGAAATTTCTTCAATATGTGCCTGTATGCGTCAAAATTTTACATGGTTAGAGTAGACAGATGCCTTGACGATATGAGAGAGTTTCAAGACTCAAGGGTGTATGATGTCCCCACATAATCTTTGAGATCATCCACATTTTCATCAAGTTTCATCATGCACGTTTCATTGTCATCATTCATCATTCCCTTCTATAGAATTGTTGTAGGATTATCACAGTCCCGAGAAAAATCACTGACCAAAAAGGCGTCCCCCTGAAGCCAATAATTGCTCTAATACCAAATGTAGATTTTAACCTTGTACAATATTTTATTGTAAACAATTTTTCAATAAAATAACAAAAAGATACAATGGAAAATACACACATTACACATAGATTTTTCCCCTGCAAACCAAAACCGGGAAAACCAACATCTTCTATATTCATCATATCATACATTGTTTACAATAAAATATACATATAGGATCCAACGACATCCAAAAACCTAATCCAATTACCTAGATTAGTCAACAACCCTAATTCTTTAACTGGAAATAGAAAACCATCGGCGAAAAACCATGTGCCAAAAAACCACCAAAAAATGGGAACGAAAACTAAGGAATTTATTTTTTCAGGGGTGCTTCCCCTGAACCCCCGTGCAGGGGGGATGCACCCTTCTGCACGCCCAGTGAAACGTAGACACTAGTTCTAGTCATGCAAATAATAACACATATCAACAATTACGAGGCCCTAAAATTAAATTACATCTGGGACTATTTTTGGGTTTGGAAACAAGTTATTTTGGAATATCATTTATGTTTTGGGCCTTTCCAAAGATTTGTGAATCAATTTTCTTGACTTTCTACTTCATATTTGTTTCTTCTCAACTCTCTCAATATTCTTCCATACACTCCCCATGACATTTCAAGTCCAGAGGAGAAAAATCCATGCTTGTAAAAGTAGATGCAGTTTAGTTCAGTTTATGTAATTGTCATTGAAATATTGTTGAGGTTGTTTCAACCCTCTTGTTTAAGGAATTATCAATATTATTTCATTTGGGATATTTTTATTAATTTCTCCCACAAAGAACTATTTCGGGGCATTACATTAGTGATTTTCCATATTTTGAGCCTAAAGCATGATATTTCAAATGTATTGTCCATCAAAATATCTTTTGAGTTATAATGAAGTGATCATGTAAAGTTCTTTGATGACCTGTCCATTTTAGTTTTCTTTCATCTTGCAAATTCATAGTTGATTCCGGGTTCACATCATTTAAAAAGGAAGGAAAAATATCTATCGAAATCAAACTCTATACATATCTCTTTCAATTATATTTATTTACTTTTATTTCCATGAATAAGATGATGTGCTTAATGAATAAATCTACTAAATGAGAGATTTTTTGGAAGATTTTTTGGGGTTTTCTCTTTTGCACTCACCCATTGCATTCATCTATAGCCATACAAAGAATATTTCAATATATCAAGAGAGGATAAAAACCTCTATAAAAATGAGGAGAGTGTTTCTCGTTCCCCACAAGATTTTCTCTCAATTATTGGTCATTTTCCCTTAGCAGAAAAAACAATCAGCATAACTTCAACCAACAACCAGGATGAAGTATATGCTATACTATAAGGCATCCTCCTTGCAATCAATTCCAATATTGAATAGTTGATAATAATCGGGGATTCCGACATCATCATTAAATCCTTGGTTCAACAAACAATTATGAAAGACAACAAGCTAGCCTCAATCCTTGCAATAATCAACAAGGTAACCCAACAACTAATTATGATCACATTCTACCATGTATTAAAGGATCTAAACTCTTAGGATGATCATTTAGAAAATATAGCAACCACTCTATCACAAGGGATCTTGCTAAAGAATGGGGGTCATAGATTTTCACATATCCCCTAATGTTTTTAACTCCATTGGAATTTAAGCCACATAGCCTCTNATTACATCTGGGACTATTTTTGGGTTTGGAAACAAGTTATTTTGGAATATCATTTATGTTTTGGGCCTTTCCAAAGATTTGTGAATCAATTTTCTTGACTTTCTACTTCATATTTCTTTCTTCTCAACTCTCTCAATATTCTTCCATACACTGCCCATGACATTTCAAGTCTAGAGGAGAAAAATCCATGCTTGTAAAAGTAGATGCAGTTTAGTTCAGTTTATGTAATTGTCATTGAAATATTGTTGAGGTTGTTTCAACCTCCCTGTTTCAGGAATTATCAATATTATTTCATTTGGGATATTTTTATTAATTTCTCCCACAAAGAACTATTTCGGGGCATTACATTAGTGATTTTCCATATTTTGAGCCTAAAGCATGATATTTCAAATGTATTGTCCATCAAAATATCTTTTGAGTTATAATGAAGTGATCATGTAAAGTTCTTTGATGACCTGCCCATTTTAGTTTTCTTTCATCTTGCAAATTCATAGTTGATTCCGGGTTCACATCATTTAAAAAGGAAGGAAAAATATCTATCGAAAGCAAACTCTATACATATCTCTTTCAATTATATTTATTTACTTTTATTTCCATGAATAAGATGATGTGCTTAATGAATAAATCTACTAAATGAGAGATTTTTTGGAAGATCTTTTGGGGTTTTCTCTTTTTCACTCACCCATTGCATTCATCTATAGCCATAAAAAGAATATTTCAATATATCAAGAGAGGATAAAAACCTCTATAAAAATGAGGAGAGTCTTTCTCGTTCCCCACAAGATTTTCTCTCAATTATTGGTCATTTTCCCTTAGCAGAAAAAACAATCAGCATAACTTCAACCAACAACCAGGATGAAGTCTATGCTATACTATAAGGCATCCTCCTTGCAATCAATTCCAATATTGAATAGTTGATAATAATCGGGGATTCCAACATCATCATTAAATCCTTGGTTCAACAAACAATTATGAAAGACAACAAGCTAGCCTCAATCCTTGCAATAATCAACAAGGTAACCCAACAACTAGTTAGGATCACATTCTACCATGTATTAAAGGATCTAAACTCTTAGGATGATCATTTAGAAAATAAATCAACCACTCTATCACAAGGGATCTTGCTAAAGAATGGGGGTCATATATTTTCACATATCCCCTAATGTTTTTAACTCCATTGGAATTTAAGCCACATAGCCTCTCAATTAATAAGCCTATGTATCAATAATACCCAAGCATGTTTTCAAATGCATGGTAAGGACCCACAAGGACACAAACCATGTTATGTTGCATGCAATAATTTATATTTCTCTAGTTTTTGTTTCCTCCGTCATGGAAATTTGTTGGCGAGGTGGAATATTGGGAGAAGAGTGGTTGGGATTTTGAGACAACATTGACATTTTCACTCTGGCCTATGCTAAATCAGGATTGAGCTCTAGTCTCTAGGTAATATTATAGGTGTTGGGCTCAAGTTTGGTTTAACTTCTCAGTTGGTTGTTTCTAAGACCTTTGGTGGTGAATATTGGAACCTTGGATTAACTTAGTATTTTCTGTAGGAACTCGTGGAATCAATGTGAACCTCAAGCAAATTGGGTAAGAACCACTTTTTAATTTTCTTTGTTGCATATGATTTTCAGTTTTTGGATTGTTGGTCTTTTGTCAATACATGGCTCAATTACCTAGCTATGGATTTCAATTTGGATATCGTTCTGTGTTTGGTTCTGAGTGTTGGAATTGGGATAATTTCGCTCCTAGGATATATTTATCCAATCTAGCACTTTGGGCCTTTTTAGTCTAGGTTTCCATGATCTTTGGGACAGAGGAGAAGAAAGGTGGAATCCAAATTTTCCATTGGGTCTAACTGCTTGTTGAGGACAATTCAATCTCTACTTGGTCTTGGTTCCTAGAAATATAATTGAGGAGGGTGTTTTAACATTAAATAATTTTGAATAAAATTTAATTGGTTTTAAATTAGTGGTAAAATGGTTTGTTTAAATTTTTAAATTTTTCTTTTTAGGTTTATTTATTTTTATATAAGTTTTGTTCCAAAATGTTTTTAAATAAAATGTTAATATAGTTTAGTTTTACATAGTTTAAACTTTAGGTTTCATTTTGTTCATTTTAAATAAATAATCGAATGGAATTTTAATATATGTTTTTTATATATAATATATGGGGTGACATTTATTTTGGAAGAAAGTTTTGGGCCTTTCAAGAGATTTGTGAATCAATCTTCTTGACTTTCTCCTTCATATTCCTTACTGCTCAACTCTCTCAATATTCTTCCATACACTCCCCATGACATTTCAGGTGCAGAGGAGAAAAATCCATGGTTGTAAAAGTAGATGCAGTTTATTTCAGTTTATGTAATTGTCATTGAAATATTGTTGAGGTTGTTTCAACCCTCTTGTTTAAGGAATTATCAATATTATTTCATTTGGGATATTTTTATTAATTTCTCCCACAAAGAA
>JZKD02S1993953.1:0-24233 GCA_000966675.3 Picea glauca | reverse complement strand
AAATATGAAGTAGAAAGTCAAGAAAATTGATTCACAAATCTTTGGAAAGGCCCAAAACATAAATGATATTCCAAAATAACTTGTTTCCAAACCCAAAAATAGTCCCAGATGTAATTTAATTTTAGGGCCTCGTAATTGTTGATATGTGTTATTATTTGCATGACTAGAACTAGTGTCTACGTTTCACTGGGCGTGCAGAAGGGTGCATCCCCCCTGCACGGGGGTTCAGGGGAAGCACCCCTGAAAAAATAAATTCCTTAGTTTTCGTTCCCATTTTTTGGTGGTTTTTTGGCACATGGTTTTTCGCCGATGGTTTTCTATTTCCAGTTAAAGAATTAGGGTTGTTGACTAATCTAGGTAATTGGATTAGGTTTTTGGATGTCGTTGGATCCTATATGTATATTTTATTGTAAACAATGTATGATATGATGAATATAGAAGATGTTGGTTTTCCCGGTTTTGGTTTGCAGGGGAAAAATCTATGTGTAATGTGTGTATTTTCCATTGTATCTTTTTGTTATTTTATTGAAAAATTGTTTACAATAAAATATTGTACAAGGTTAAAATCTACATTTGGTATTAGAGCAATTATTGGCTTCAGGGGGACGCCTTTTTGGTCAGTGATTTTTCTCGGGACTGTGATAATCCTACAACAATTCTATAGAAGGGAATGATGAATGATGACAATGAAACGTGCATGATGAAACTTGATGAAAATGTGGATGATCTCAAAGATTATGTGGGGACATCATACACCCTTGAGTCTTGAAACTCTCTCATATCGTCAAGGCATCTGTCTACTCTAACCATGTAAAATTTTGACGCATACAGGCACATATTGAAGAAATTTCAACGTTGGCCCCATTCACTTCTCACTATGCAGGGTCGATGCGTGACATTTGCGGTGGGTGAATTGGAAGTTCCATGACATTTCAAGAGAGTTCCAAAAAATATTCTACAGATGGAAATGATGAATGATGACAATGAGACGTCCATTATTATCGTTGATGCAAACATGGACAATCTCAAATATTATGTTGGGACATCAAACATCCTTGAGTTGTGAAACCCTCCCATACTGTCAACGCATGTTTCTAGTCTAACCATGTAAAATTTCGATGTACACATGCACAAACTTAAGAAATTTCAATGTTGGCCCCATTCACTCCTCACTGTGAGGGGTCGGTGGAGAAAAATTTGAGATGGGTGTATGTAAAGTTCCATGGCATTTCAAGAGATCAGTTCTTACAAAGATTCTACATATGGAATGACGGATTATGACAATGATACATGGATGATCCTAATGATTATGTGCAGGGTCGATGGATTGCATTAATCCCTTGACCATGTATAATCCCTAATCAATTAACCATTAAACTACCTAACCCCTAAGCCCCAAATCCATTAGCCATTGACCTTTAATCCCTTAAACTTGTAACCCCTAATCCCTCAACCCTTAATCCCTTAAATTGTAACCCTTAATCCCTAGACCTCAAATCCATAAATCACCTCATCCCCAAAGCCCCTATTCACTTAACCCCCAAAAACTCAACAAAATTACTATTTAGGCATATTATGAGTTAAATTGGAAGCCAAACTAGAAGCTAAAAAGGAATTTAATCTGGAAGCTAAATTGGAAGCTCAATTGGGAGCTAAACTAGAAGCTACATTGGAAGCTAAACTATGCACTAATTGGGGCCCTAACTAGGGCGCTAAATAGGGAGCTAACTTAGGTGATAACTTGGGCGTTAAATAGGATGCTAAACTAGGCACTAATAGTGCCTATATTAGCGCCAACTTGTGTTTCTTGACACAAATAGCACCATAAATAGTGCCCTCCTGGTAAATAGCGTTGAATTTAGAAAAAAAAGTGGAGAAAAGTGCATTAAAACAGCCAATGGAAGCAAAAAAGGAAGCTAATCACACGGATTTGTTGTAGTGCTTGAAAATTAAATGCACTTTAATTCAATACTAAACTCGATGCTAATGACAGTTTTTGTTGTAGTGTCATCCTTTGTGATGACCCTAAGGGACATATATACCAGATGAAAATATATGTAATAGGGGTCATCCTAATAAGGGAACAAAATGACCAATGGATAAGAATATGTGTATATATAGGTAAATAGAGTTATTATTGGGACATGAACATATTAACTAGATATATGGATGTACTTGGATTATTTAGAGGGGGTTGTCCTAACGTATAGTGAGATATTATGTAACTCATCTTCAATATCTATTTTGGAGTTGCGCTCCATGTTTAAATTTGATGTACATTGTATGTACTCTAGTTTATTATGTTATTTTAAGAAATTGGTACATAACATCCTCTTGCTTTCCCTAATTTTCTTAGGGTAGTATCTCCTTTCCCCTCCCCTTTCTTGTTTTTCCCTTCTTTACTCATTTGACAATTCCTCACCTATTTCCTTTGTCCTACAAACTCTTAGGGTAAGCCTAACCTTATATCCCTATCTTTCCACCAATAACTCAAAGTTATAATGGCCTCATAAGGTTTCTATTTAATATGTTTTACCGAATTGAATGAAGACTTGTCCCAGAAGGGGACCTTTAAGAGGCTAGCATAGGCCTTATATTGTTAGTATTCCATGACAAATCAACAACTCTCTAGCTTCTTCTCCTATGCTCTCATATTTCTCCTCCTTAACTGCCTCAATATACTTGGGGTATTCTTCCCTCCTCTTTATTCTCTCTTAACTCTCCTCTTCCCTTCTTAGTTTCCTCTTTCCTTCGTCCTCTCATTAGAAATTGGCTTCCTCTAGGTCATTTCCTTGAGTTGTCTTGACTCATCATAACTAATTCTTAGATGGAGTTAATCATTTTTCCCTCCCTTGATATATTGGCCTAAGTTGTCTTATCTCATAGATTACAACTATGAGGTCATTCCCTCAATGTATCCTTCCTCTCACTTCTTGGCTTCACTAATTCAAACCCAGTGTCATCGTCTCCTTACTTTCCCTCTTTTCCTCACCTTCATTCTTGTCTTTTCCTAAGATTTGGTGTTATCATCTCTTATGCACTCAAGGCAAGCCAGTAACCTTTTTTTGTAGGTGTCGTGCTCACTTTAGCATCAATTTAACATCATTGCATATGTGCCATGCTTTAACAAGTCTACACATTATCATCGTTAGACAAGTACAAGTATGACACTTCTAACACTTATGCCTTTCTTTTTTGTATTTCACCTATTTCACTTATATTTCACTTTCCAATTCTTGCTTTGCATTACTCACATTTATTTTGTTAGCATGCCCAAGTGGGATATCTACTCCCATATAGCATGCCAAAAATGGACTCTTATATTGCACCACTTGCACATAGGTAAATGAAACTATTAATTTCTTACACTGCTCTCACTCATCTTGTTTCAACATTTACCTACATAATCTAGTTGCTATCTCACTTTCATAGTGACAAGAATTTCTTACATCTTATACTTCATACTCTAGGTGTTATTTCACTTGCAAATTAGTTAGATTTGCTTACATCTCATTTCATATTTAACTATTACAATAATTTTGTAATGATTAGTCTTGTTGGGGGAACTACCCCCTCAAAGTTGGGGCATTATTTAATAGTACATGCACTAGTAGGATATGCGCATTGTTTCTTTACTATTGTTTCTTTACAATGGTGGACCCAACTCAATTATGATCAACAAGTCAAAAATCTTGGTTTTCCTAAATTATCTTGACAACCTCTAGTGGTTATAAACTTCTTTTGCAATTACAGAGAATGGATTTTATAAATTGTTTCATGCCTATCAAAATTTTATAAATTGTTTCAGAATTCTATCACCCCCCTAGTATTTCCTCTGACTTCACTGTATTCCATGTTTTAGCTTGTTGATTGATTCAATCAGATCTTTAACACCCTAACTAAAGCATGTTGTTTGTCTGAACTCAAGTCTATTTTAAATTATGGTTAGATGAAGCACCATCCTAGCCTCAATGGCAAGTGCATATTTCCTTTTAAAATAATTTATTTATTGTCCATGAGTTTTCCTTGCAATGTCTTAAGAGAAAATAGAGAATCGAGATGTTTTCAATGGTTTGATTCTTGGGATATCATAATTAATATTCAATCTCCTCAAAATATTGTTAGAGAAAGCATTGATTTATGACTGTCTTGAATTTGATTCTAAGATAATTCTTTAGTATGTTTTCTATCCATGTTCTCTCAGCTGTAATAATGTAGTTTTGATAATTCTTTAGTACGTTATTACTTATTCACCCCCCCTCTCAGTAATCCAACACAATCTTGTGAGCTCGGTAAACATGTTCAATTGTGGCCAATATGGATAAAATAATAATGATGATGATGATTGTTATTATTATGGAAATTTTATGGATGGCTTTATTAATGTTTTTGTGTGGAGGTTATACAGATGCTATTATGGATGTTTTGATAGACATTATAAAAAAATGTTTGTATATTCTCTTTAGATGTTTTTATTAATGTTGGAGATTTTTATGGATAAAAATTGTGTGCTAGGATTCGAACATCCAACGTTTCGAGTGGACACTCAACCCATCATTAGGGACATCAAAAGCTCGTAAGGTAGAGAAGAGTGTTGAGTTGCATACTTATAAGACAAGAGAGTAAGTGACCGTTGAGGTAAAGGGTAAGAGTAAATGTCAATTAATTTATTGTAAAGTAGAAATTGAGATTAGAGGTAGAGATAAAATATTTAATGGAGGTGAGAAACATAATGTGAAAAGGGAAGGTAAAATTCTTCGATAAGATTAGGTAAAGACTAAAATTAAAGAGAAAAAGAGAATTATATGTTAAAGTAATATAATGAGAGGGGAGATAAATGTGAGATTAATATTATAAAACTATAATAATAATAAAAAATTGAAGATGTCATTAAAAATTAAGGAGAAAAGAATTAGATGTTGAAGAATTTTAGATGAAAGGGTAGGAAAAAATGTGAGAATAAACTAGGGAAGGAGATTTGAATTGATATAAAAGTGGGGTGAAGAAATTAAATATATTTAAAGGATGGAAATTAAATAAAACGAAGGACATGGTTAGATTAAATACGTGGCTATATTCCTCGGATGGGGTGAGATTTGGCCAGCTGGAGAAAAATGGCAATCATGAATTGAGGGGAGTTATTACCCCCAGCCACTAGCCCGATATCTAACCCATTCTAATGGCAGGTTCTCCTACTGCATTTATGGCAGTGCGCTGCTACGTCATATGGAATTTAATGGCTCCCCGCATGAACCAGAGTTGGAGTAATGTAGCAGGTATGAGGCATCGGATTGGCGTGACCTTCGCCTTCATGGTGCTCCTCACAGTCACTTCACCGACCTCTATGAAGGTAAGAGTCCTCAGGCACTCTACCATTATTTATTTCTCATTGTCTCTCTTGTTTTTTTGGTATTTCAAGCCTTCATGCTACGGGAATTCTCCCCTACATCTAGTGGCTTCCATCCCTCTATAGGTTATCCTCTTCAATATTCACCTCACCGGTGCTTTGTCTCTAGCCTGCTCTTCTCTGGACCAGAAATCTAATTAACTTTCATGCCCCCTCCTTTGCTCAAACTCTTACATCATGCTGAGAGAGCGGGGTAAACCCAAAAGAGGGCCTCAGTGTTATAGCTTCATTTCTCGGTGGACCCGCCCTGATCCCTCGCAACCCTCTCTTTCGACCACTAGCTCTCCTGGCACTGGCCAGAAATGGATTGAATTTCCTTCGCCTTCCATTAGTGCGTCGCACTCACTTCATCCCTTCTCGGATACCATGCTTGATCCCGGTAACTGCCCAGTTGAGGAATAAATTCCTCCTCTCGAGATGCAAATTTCGGAAGCTCCAAAGCCTTGCATCATCACCAGTCCCCAGGCCTGGCCTTTGGAGCAAGGAAGTTGCATGGTTGAGGAAGAAATTCCCCCCAGTTGGCTGACAGATTGTATAGCCAAAAAAACCACCCATGGACTGACCATGGAAAAAATTCCAACAACATCTTTTGATGCAGACACATCTCCTCATGAGAATATAGTTGGGAAAATTGAGCAGCCTTTGCTCAATCCATGTCATTTCTCAGACGACCACCTTCAGTTGATATTCGATATGTGGCAGAACCCAGAGGACCAAATTCACAATCAGAGCATCCTCAACTGATACATGGACCTCATATTTGAATCCTTGTCGGGTGCACCAGATAAGACGCGATGTCTGACTTGTGTCCAAAGGTTCATCTTCACCTACTACAATGAAGGATGTCCAGGTTCACCAAACCTCTAGATTCTCTTTCTTTTCTCACATCAGGAACCAACTTTGGTTATTTTTGGTTTTTTATAAATTCTCTGGTGTATGGTAACATCCATGTTATGTTTTTTGGCATTAGACATATTTTTTGGTGCATGACACTAGCCACGTCATATTGTTTGGTGCATGAAACTAGTCACGTCATATTTTCTAGTTTCAGTAATGTTTTCTAAGTTTTTTTGCAAGCCACCTGTTATGGCTTCCCTCCTATGGTGAAACATGTGGGAGAATATGAACATTGTACTGACATGATGATTTTTTAAGGTAATATACATTATTTTATTTACAAAACAAAAAAAATGTGGTTAGAATAAATGGAGAAATAAACTAAGAGAGAGATAGAGCAATGATGTCAGGTTTGGGAGGAACGGGATCGGAAAAGAGTGGAGGAAGAAAGGAGAGGGAAGGAAAAATATATAGATGGATGCCTAATGGTCAAGGTGGTGAATGGTGGGTTTCCAGGATTGGCTCAGCTTGTAGCCATCTTCACAATTTAATTTATTAGGATGTTTTTCGATTTCAAGGACTTCACGAATGAGATGGGAGCAGTAATGTGGAGTGGAGGATAAAAAATTTCATTTGGTCAAAGAAAATAAGGGGATTAGAGTTAAAAGAGTGTTCGACGATGGATTATTTGGATATTCAGTTATAGGTGGTGTCAGCTATATGATCTTTAAGTCGAACTTTAAAGGTTCTATCAGTTTGACCTATGAAAGATTTGGTAAACTCTCTGGTCGATCATCGGGTCGGGTTTATCTTTAGCAATTCTAAAAAGTTGTTTTAGGATTTTATATTGTTTGAATAGTTTTGATATCTGATCAATGGTGCCCTCTATATAAGGTAGAGAGATGAGAGCATGAGGGGAGGAGGGAGAGGTAATCTTATTTTTAGGGTTGTTAGTTACGCAGAAAGCTTGGTTGATTTGAGGAAGAGAGCAACCATTGGTTAAAAGGGTTTTGGTTAGGTGATCCTTTTCCTTTGGGATGAATTGAGGGGAAGAAATACAGATGGCCCAAGTAATTGTGATGACCCATTCCCAAGAGTAGGCTAGCAGGGAGTGACTTAGTAGTCTATGTGTTCACATAGACTATAGTCAGGAACAAACATGGAACAAAAGGGAGAAATAAGGGTGATTTGTTGGCTAAACGACACATTAAGCCAAAAAGCATAGGAAAATTCACTTAAGCCTAAGTCAACGAAGAATTAGAATGAAAAGGTGCTAAAGAGGGACTTAATTAATTAATTATTCACCTTAGGAGGAAAAGCACCTAGCTTAAGTGAGGTCAATAGTGAATTAGATCGGGAAGAGTATAAAGGCAGGAATTAGACCTAATTCCTCATTATGCATTGTTATGATTTGATGTTGAGAGTTCCCAGAGGAGGAAGAGATTTGACTTCTATTATTTTGTGGATTTATGGAGGAAACCACCACTATTGATAGGTTTCGGTGTTGAGAGACACACCCTAGCCCATCAGAGATACCATCCACATATTTCATCGTGCTATTCAAGAGTATCCAGTTATTAGTGTTGCGCAACTCATCCAGTGGGGGCGCATGTCAAATAGAGGGTTTGTGTAGTTACACAAGATTAGAGCTTGGATTGTAGTTTCCTTCCGACCCAGTTAAGATCCAGCCAGGGTGCATAGATTGAGCCACTTTCCATCAGATTCGAATGGTAGAATCCTTCAGAGCGCATCATTCATCCATTTAGGGCACAGTTCTTTTGGAAGGACAATTGGGGCTATATATAGAGCATCATAGCAGATCTGGGGAAACCCTTTCGACCCAGTTCTGCATTTGGCGAGACGATCATTTTGAGTCCTATAGCAGCCAATTTCATTGGTGGAATCATTTGGGGCACATCCAGAGAGCCAGGAGATGCGTAGACCCCTAGCGGACAAGATCTGGAGCATCAGAGGCCAGATCTATCATCTGGCTATCACTAGTATCATTCTAGAGGCCAGGGTGCTTCTATTGGGATAGTTTCCAGCTCATTCCGATGGGTATAACCCTCCAAATGAGTTTTCTAGTTTGTAGCGGTTACCGTGCTTCTCCGGAACCACCGATTTTGTCGATCTATCCATTCATGCATCAGATCTACCTTCATCTTCTGATCATAGGTATTTTGTGTTATTTTCTTGTATTCCAGTGATAATCCATGAGATCTAACTAAAGACTATCTTCTATATTTTTAGTATTTCATTGTATTTCCATGCTTGAATATCATAATACATATTATTGGGCGGTTGATGTTCCTTATTTCTGCATGCATCATTTATATATTGCTTAAACCATAACATATAACATGCACATGCAACAACCACAAAACATCTCAAGCACATAACTAAAATGCATCCAGAAACCCCCAGAGTATCAGATCTAAAGATAAAACGCATTCAGAAACCCCCAGTGTATCATATCTGTGAGACAAAACACTAGATCTGTAGTAGATATCCTGATCAGGGGGATCAGGGATATTTTAGTGGTATCAGAGCTTATTCCTGCCAGCCTATGACTAAAGATGATGAGTATAGCAGAAGACCCAGATGGTCGTGAGCACGTAGGTGATGAATATGTCACTTACAAAAGGCGCAAGGAAAGAAGGCCTAGGCCTGACTTTCCTCCTTTCCCTTCCAGTTCAGAGGAAGAGGAAGAGGCACATAGAGAAGCAGAGAGAAGGGAACCAGAGGGCAGTGGTAAGGCCCCCATGGAACCAAAGGCCACCTTCATGCAGTTTATCAATGATATGTTGGTCAGTCAGCAAACCATGTTTCATTCCTTGGCTTAGGTGGTTGATATATTGGATATGGTTGGCATCCCAGGCACACAAGCCCCACATGCAGCACAAGGGAACTCAGGGGCAGGAAGTAGACCCCAGTCACCCACTCGCACATTCACCTCTGCGCGTAGGATTCCCCGACCTTTGTTTTCCAGTTTCCAGAGGGCACCCACGGTAGCAACACAAATTTTGATAGCACACAGACCACCCACTCACACAGAGGACATTGCAGAGTATCGAAGGGAGTATGCAACATTGGGCCATGACTTCCATCAGGATATGACCTTAGTCAAGTATTATGGACTCAGACTCAGGAACCACCCCAGAGAGCCACAGAGAGGAGGGTCGCAATAGCAGCAGGGGCATAACATTGAATTCATTCGAAAAGTTGGTAAACTCACCATACCTTCTTTCGACGGATCATCCAAATGCACCACCAGAGCTTGGGTACAGAAGATAGACACCTACTACAAGCTCAACTAGATGATCAAGTCAGAAGCCATCAGTTTCTCTACCTTACACTTGGAGGGTGAGGCACATGAGTGGTGGTATCATGGATTTGTGACATTGGGCCACAGTCGCATCACCTCCTACAGAGAGGTCACAGAGAGACTCATGGATAGATTTGGCAGGAGGGATCCAGAGATCCATTTCAGAGATCTAGCCCAGTTGAGACAAACTAGCACAGCAAAGACATTCATCTCATAGTTTCAAAGGGTAGCAGTGGCAGTGACAGATATATTTGAGCCCCGACTAATCATGTTATTCACAAAAGTGCTCACAAAACCCTTGAGAGGATGGGTGAAGGCATATCGTCCTCACACCTTGCAGGATGCCATCCGACGCACTAGATATTTGGCAGACTCCGTGCCAAAAAATAAACCCTTTACCAAACCCTTTGTACCACAGAGAGACAAGGATCAAAAGAATCCTCAAAGGGAATGGAAGGGTAAGCCCAATATGGATGATGATACGAGACAAGATTTGATGAGGAAGAAGCTTTGCTTCTCTTGTAGAGACCCTTGAGTCCCAGGGCATAGATGCCAGAGCAGCAACCGAAGAAACCTCAGATACTAGCAGGGGCACATGCCAAGGAGGAGACAAAACCTTGTAGAGAGGTGAAGGGGGGAACCATAGCCACCCTTTTAGGAGTACCCAGGTACAACACTCTCAGGCTCAAGGGCCTTGTACAGAGGCAGTGCATGACATCCTTAGTTGATGGTGGGGCCACCCACAACTTCACAGATGCATCCTTAGTATCTAGGAGGGGGTTACGCATTGAGGAGTTTGAGGGATTCCACGTAGCAGTGGCCGATGGATACACAATGACATGTTTGGACATGATCCCAGACCTAGAGGTCAAACTAGGCAACTACACCTTGACAGACACCTTCTATGTAGTTGACCTATCAGATACGGATGTCGTGTTGGGGGTACAGTGGTTATATTCATTGGGGGAGATTGGGTTCAACTATCAGATGTTGACCATGAGATTCAAAGATGTCAGTGGATCGAGATTTGTTCTAAGAGGCATGTCTACAGTGGCACCTCAAGCCGTATCGGCAAAGAGGATGGAACGGATCTTTCGTCACGGTGATGTGGCTTACGCAGCAGAGTGTTTGATCACCACGCGGAAGGATTCAGAGGGTAGGGAGCATTACCACCCACAGATCAGAGAGATTATGGGCCAGTATGAGCCAGTATTTGGGCTGATACCACCGGGGAGACCGCCCGACAAGGTATTTGAGCACACGATTGAGTTAGAGGTAGGGACTACACCGGTGATCACAGCATCCTATAGGCACCCCAAGAAATTCAAGGATGAGATTGAGAAAGCAATCAAAGAATTGATTGCAATGGGGAACATCAGGCCTAACATGAGTCCTTTTGCATCTTCATTCATTCTGGTACTAAAGAAGGATGGCACGTTATGGATGTGCATCAATTACAGAGCACTCAACAAGAAAATGATCAAGAATCAGTACCCCATCCCATGCATAGATGAGTTGATGGACAAGTTACATGGGAAATTTTTCTTCACTAAGATTGATCTACGGTCAAGATACCATCAGATCAGCATCAGGGAGTAGGACATTGAAAAGACAGCATTCTGATTCCATTTTAGACACTTTGAGTTCTTGGTCATGTCATTTGGATTGACCAATGCACCAACCACTTTCTAGTCTTGCATGAACCATATATTTAGAGGACAGTTGAGGAAGTACCTTCTGGTATTCTTCGATGATATACTTATCTACATCAAGACGTGGGATGAGCATCTGGCACATTTGGGGGAGGTCTTGGATATTATGCAGGCACAGTCATTATATGCCAAGGAGTATAAATGTGAATTTGGCATGAGAGAACTAATGTACTTAAGGCATATCATCAGTGAGCAGGGAGTACAGGTTCATCAGGAAAAGATCACGGCCATTTTGGATTGGCCAACGCCCAAGAACCTCACAGAGCTAAGAAGATTCTTTGGGTTATGCAATTACTACAGTCGGTTCGTCAAAAGCTTTTCATAGTTGGGAGAACCACTCACAGACTTGACCAAGAAAGGTGATTTTCATTGGACAGAGGAGTCACAGCAGACATTTGACAAAATGAAGGAGGTTATGAGCACATGCCTTGTTCTATCCCTTCTAAACTTCTCGCGGTCATTTGTCTTAGAGTGGGATGCATCAGGGGTGGGGATTGGAGCAGTTTTGATGTGGGGGGGCCACCCCATTGTGTTTGGGAGTAGGAAGACCAACGAGTTGGAGAGACTCTATCAAATTTATGACAAGGAAATGTTAGCGATCATGCATGCCTTAAAAAAAATCATCCAGTATCTGGTAGGCAGCAGATTTGTAGTGAAGACTGATCATAACAGTCTCAAGTATTTCCTGGATCAGAAAGACCTCAGCGAGAGACAGCAAAAGTGGGTCTCAAAGATCCAAGCCTTTGACTTTGACATTGAGTATGTCAAGGGGAAAAGGAATAGTGTAGTAGATGCCTTGTCCAGGAGGCCAGTAGGATGTTCAATGATGGACATTTGTACAGATTGGAAAGCTCATTTGTCGGTGGAGTACTCCAAAAGAAAATTTGCTTGTTAGGTGATGGATGGATAGGTGATTGATGATAGATATCAGGTTCTTGATGACATCATTTTCTACAAGGACCGGATCTAACTGGTTCCAGAATATACCCTGAAGGGGAAAATTTTGATGGTGTGTCATGATTCTCCTACAACAGGGCATCAGAGGTACTTCAAAACATATAGGCAGATCAAGGAGAGATTCTCATGGAAGGGTCTCAAGGATGATGTGTTGAAACACATTCAGGAGTGCCTGACTTGTCAGCAGAGCAAGTCCGAGCAAACACACCCCGCAGGGTTGCTACAGTCTCTACCCATTCCAGAGAAAAAATGGGAGAGCATTTCTATGGATTTTATTACAGGCCTTCCTCGAGTGCAAGGCAGAGACTGTATATTTGTGTTGGTTGACAGGATTACCAAATTTTCACATTTCTTTACCATACCCATGGACTACAAGGCCATACAGGTAGCAGAGTTGTTTTTTAGGGAGGTATTATGGTTGCATGGTTTACCTAGACAGATAGTCAGTGATAGATATGGGCACTTCATTAGCACATTTTGGCAGAATCTTTTCAGGTTGACAGGCACAGAGCTAGCTACGAGTACCAGCTACCAGCCACAAATAGATGGACAGACAAAGATCGTCAAAAAAAGGGTGGAGGGGTATCTAAGGAACTATGTGGGGGGGTAGCAGCGCACATGGGTGAGATGGTTACACATGGGTGAGTATTGTTACAACACAACTTACCATATGTCTATCAGGATGTCACCATTCAGGGAATTGTACAAAAATGATGCACCCTCATTTGTGGAGACTGTGTTTGGGGACAGCAGGGTCCTAGGGTCCAAATACTGGGTGGAGGAGAGTCAGAGGATTCTACAGGCAGTGAGGGAGAACTTGCAGATGGCTCAGAACCAGCAGAAGATCTATGCAGAACGGCACAGATTCGAGCACAGTTTCAAGGTAGGGGATTTGGTTTTTATGCGATTACAGTCATACAGACAATCCTCCTTGAAGAGGAGAGGAGCAGAGAAGTTTAAGCGTAAGTTTTATGGGCCATACAAAGTCATCGGGAGGATAGGAGAGGTGGCCTATGAGCTAGAGCTACCAGAGGGTATCAAGATTCATGACATGTTTCATGTCTCTTTCCTTAAAAATGTGGTGGGACAATAGATTAGTATTTCGAAGGAGTTGCCACCCTTGGATGAGGAGGGCCAATTGGAGCTAGTGTTGAAGGAGGTGTTAGAGAAGAGAGAGCGCAGGTTGAGGAGAAATTTCATTAGGGAGTGCTTGGTTAGATGGAGGGGTCTTCTAGTGGAGGATGCCACATGGGAGGGAGAGCATATTTTGCAGCACTCGGGATAGATGTTGCTTGAAGACAAGCAATCTCGGGAAGGGAGGACTGTGATGTCCCGTTCCAAAGAGTAGGCCAGTAGGGAGTGAATTAGTAGTCTATGTTTTCCCGTAGACTATAGTCAGGAACAAGCAGGGAACAAAAGGAAGAAATAAGGGTGATTTGGTGGCTAAACAACAAATTAAGACAAAACGCATAGGAAAAGTCACTTAATCCTAAGTCAACGGAGAATTAGAACGAAAAGGTGATAAAGGGGGACTTAATTAATTAATTATTCACTTTAGGAGGAAAATCGCCTAGCTTAAGAGAGGTCAATGGTGAATCAGATCAGGAAGAGTATAAAGGGAGGAATTTGACCTAATTCCTCATTATGCATTGTTATGATTTGATGTTGAGAGTTCCCAGAGGAGGAAGAGATTTGACTTCTACTGTTTTGTGGGTTTTTGGAGGAAACCACCACCATTGATAGGTTTTGGTGTTGAGAGACACACCCTAGCCCATTGAAGATACCATCCAGGTATTTCACCGTGCTATTCAGGAGTATCCAGTTATTAGTGTTGCGTAGCTCAACCAATGGGGGCGCAAGTCAGATAGAGGGTTTTTGTAGTTGCACGAGATCAGAGCTCGGATTACAGTCTCCTTCCAACCCATTTGATATCTAGCCATGGCGCATAGATTGAGCCACTTTCCTTAAAATTCGGGCGGTGGAATCCTTCAAAGTGCATCATTCATCCATTTAGGGCACAACTCTTTTGGAAGGATAGTTGAGGTTATATACAGAGCATCAAAGAAAATATTGGGAAACCCTTCTGACCCAGTTTCACATTTGGAGAGGCGATCGTTTTGATTCTTATAGTAGTTGATTCCATTGGTGGAATCATTTGGGGCGCATCCAGAGATCCAGGAGGTGTGTAGACCCCCAAGGGACGATATCTGGAGCATCAGAGGCCATATTTGTCATCTGGAAATCACCAATATCATTCTAGAGGCTAGGACGCTTCTATTGGGACAGTTTCCATCTCATTCCGACGAGTATAACCTTTCAAACTAGTTTTCCAGATTGTAGTGGTTACCGTGCTTCTCCGGAACCGCCGATTTTGTCGATCTATTCGTGCATGCATCAAACTTGCCTTCATCTTCTGATCATGGGTATTTTATGTTATTTTCTTGTATTCCAGTGATGATACATGAGATCTAACTGAATATTGTCTTCTATATTTCCAGTATTTCATTGTATTTCCATGCTTGTATCTCATAATACATATTATTGGGTGGTTGATGTTCTTTATTTCCGCATGCATCATATATATATCGTTTAAACCATAACATATAACATGCACATGCAACAACCACAAAACATATCAAGCACATAACTAAAACGCATCCAGAAACCCCCAGAGTATCAGATCTGAATATAAAACGCATTCAAAAAACCCCAGTGTATCAGATCTGTGAGACAGAACACTAGATCCGTAGTAGATATCCTGATCAGTAGGATCAGGGATATTTCAGTAACCAGGGTTTTAAGGATGACTGATTTTTGAACTAGATGATGGTGGGAGTTGAAATTGAGGTATCTATCTGTGTGAGTTTTATTCTTATAGACCTGGTGGGAGAGGGAGCCCTGGGGAAGGAGAGAGATGAGGACATCTAAGAAAGNACCATACTAGCTTTGGTTTCCCTATCATTTCCCAGATCTGTCTTGCGAGAACATTAGCATTTGATCATAAGTCCATGATGACATTATCCATATCATATTCTCCTATATGTGCACTTAATATAAACTCTGTGTTTGTCCTCTTCTTGCGCAGGACTTGGTTCATTGCTTTGTGTGTTGTAGGTACTTTTCTTTCTTATGTAAACCGATCAATCATCCTGCACATTGTATTCAATGTTGTCTCATCCTGCATCAATTCTAAACAATTTTCTAGAAATTCCTTCAAAGTCTTTTCCTTTTTTATTGGTCAGTCTGGGATAGTACGATCATACACCAAGAACATGTCATATATGGGTGGTGTCTTTGGCTTTGAAACTATCCATTCTAGTCCTAGTATTTATCTTCTTACTTGTTGATATGTCTCCCTTTCTTCATGTGCATTGAAAGTTGGCATGGGTTCAGTTGCTCTTCTTATCCATTGTTCTACCCCCTTTCCTTTCTCTGTTGTGTCTAGCCTGGTTCTCGTTCCACTACACGTAACAGCTGCTACTTTTGGTTGGTAGCTGCATTCTTCGGTGGCTATCATCTGCAGGTTTTGGTTCTGGTTCTAATGTTAGTTTTGATACTCTCTCACCTACCACTTTGATATCAACTGAGGACAATCTTCTGTCGCATGATCCAAGGCCCTGCAATATGTACATGTCGTGCAAGGATTTGGGAAATGTCTTGCTAAATGTCTAGATTGATTGTAGTTGTAACAAATTATCATTCCTTTGCCTCCTCGACCAAATCCTCCATGTCCTCGACCCCTGCCTAAAACTTTGTGCCCACCCTAATTAAATCCTCTTAGAGTGTTATACTATGGGATTCATCCTTCTACTGTGGAATTTTCCTTCTGGATTATGTAGGCATCTGAAGTACACTCTCTCATAAAGTTGAATGTGTGACAATATTTCTCATTGTGTCCTACCGATTTGCAAAAGTTACAGAATAAATTCATCACGGTGCTATGATATTTCTATAGTAGGGGACAAGTAGTTATATGATTCCCCCATGTCTTACATATCTCCCAGTACCCTACTCCTTCTACCAATGGGTTCAGTGCTCTTGTGGCCATATATTGTGCTAAGTTCGGACACTCTTCCTTTTTGTATCCTTCTTTCTTACATGTTATACACCAAACATCTTTGTGCTTCTCCTTTTCCTTCATTATCTCTAATAATTTAATTCTCAATGAAACCAACTGTGACTATACATGTGCCATACCTACACCATCTCTTACAGAAGATGCTTCTAATTTCATCGCAATTTCCAATTCTTCGGGCTACGACGTGACCTTCTATTCTGTTAACAGACAGTGAATTTGGGGTAATAGGTCTGCTATAAACCATTCTCGATGTTGTTCGTCAAGAATATGAAAGGTTAACCTACCCATTACATCTTTAAATATCTGGTCAAAATCCCACACTGTCTCATTTTGTACTTGCTTAATTTGCTTTAGTTTTCTAATTATTGAGATTCAAATTTTCACTTCGTGAATTCCTTTAGCAATGCTTGTCCGATTTCTAATAAGGTTATTGATTGTTCGATTGGTGTAGCTATCTAAAACTTAATATACCACAGTAGTGGTCTACCTCTGAACGTCATGACCAAATGCACGATTTACGTCACCTCATCCTAGACATTCTTCGAAGTCCATATTGTATCGCATACAAACAGGTGTTGCTCAGGGTCCTCTGATCATGTTCCCTAAAACTCAGGCATTCTCAATGTATGATATACCCTTACCATTGTATTAAGTGTTGTAATTACCCTTAGTGATGTTGACTAGATCTGATTTGTTGTGTTGTTCCCGCTTGTTGGCACAAGGGCAGACCCAGGGTTCAATGCTTCAACATCGCACCAACAAAACCCTAACTAGTGGCCTTTTCAGCAACACCTGTGAAGCAAATGAAGTCTCACCCAAGGTAGAGGCAGGGGTGGTTGCAGGAATCCAATGTCTGCAACATAGCTGGGACACAGATTTGTGATTACACCAGATCCACATCACAGTTAACATTCATCAGTATTTAACCCTTATCCACATTGCAGATCCAAACCTTAATTACAGAACAATGTAGTATTCAACTAGATCTAACACATCTAAGATCTTAGCACATGGAAAAAGATCAAATATAGAATTGATTCACATTACTTAAGCACTAAGATATCATACTAGATTCATCTAAACATTCATTACTACACTTGAGCTTAAATTATATACACAAGACAATAACCAGAATGCACAAAGCAACCATAACACAGGATATACGTGGTTCACCCCAGTGTGGGGCTACGTCCACCAACTCTTCTCTTCTTTATTATCTTCTTTCAAGCTTCTTACAGGAACATATCATCAAAACCTTACTCCGTAGAGGATAGGAGATCTGCGTGCACCTCGCCAGATCCTCCTTCCCCGAGTTAGAGCACAGCACCAAGCCTCCTTACACAGTCTATGCACAAAGCACTACAGATGATCCGCACTTAGATTTATAGCCTCAACATACACTAAGCACAGAGCCTCTTACAATTACTTTCACTTAGAACCTAGCATCACACCCTTAGCACCTAGTATCACACCCTTAACACCTAGCATCACACCTTTAGCACCGAGCATCACATATTGAGTTAAGTGGGGAAATGGGGAGGTGTCTCCAATACAATGGATTTCAGGGTCAAGCTCCTCTCTTTCCCTTTCTTCATCAGTCACAAGGTTGTTGTGAAGAGNTACTTACCCTTAGTGATGTTGACTAGCTCTGATTTGTTGTGTTGTTCCCGCTTGTTGGCACAAGGGCAGACCTAGGGTTCAATGCTTCAACTGCGCACCAACAGAACCCTAACTAGTGGCCTTTTCAGCAACACCTGTGAAGCAAATGAAGTCTCACCCAAGGTAGAGGCAGGGGTAGTTGCAGGAATCCAATGTATGCAACCTAGCTGGGACACAGATTTGTGATTACACCAGATCACCATCACAGTTAACATTCATCAGTATTTAACCCTTATCCACATTGCAGATCCAAACCTTAATTACAGAAAAATGTAGTATTCAACTAGATCTAACACATCTAAGATCTTAGCACATGGAAAAAGATCAAATCTAGCATTGATTCACATTACTTAAGCACTAAGCTATCATACTAGATTCATCTAAACATTCATTACTACACTTAAGCTTAAATTATATACACAAGATAATAACCAGAATGCACAAAGCAACCATAACACAGGATATACGTGGTTCACCCCAGTGTGGGGCTACGTCCACCAACTCTTCTCTTCTTTATTATCTTCTTTCAAGCTTCTTACAGGAACATATCATCAAAACCTTACTCCGTAGAGGATAGGAGATCTGCGTGCACCTCGCCAGATCCTCCTTCCCCGAGTTAGAGCACAGCACCAAGCCTCCTTACACAGTCTATGCACAAAGCACTACAGATGATCCGCACTTAGATTTATAGCCTCAACATACACTAAGCACAGAGCCTCTTACAATTACTTTCACTTAGAACCTAGCATCACACCCTTAGCACCTAGTATCACACCCTTAACACCTAGCATCACACCTTTAGCACCGAGCATCACATATTGAGTTAAGTGGGGAAATGGGGAGGTGTCTCCAATACAATGGATTTCAGGGTCAAGCTCCTCTCTTTCCCTTTCTTCATCAGTCACAAGGTTGTTGTGAAGAGGGGTTTGAATTTTCTAGTCATTTCTATCTCTGTCCCTTTGTTCCCTTGGCATAATCTGAGGAGCATTGTTGTTCGGCCTCCTAAAGTTGCCTCTGTCATCTGTATTTGGGACATTCTTATAACCTTGCTTCCCTTCGAACTTTATCTTCTCCATTTCTGCAGACAGGGACTTCACTATCTTGGTTAATTCATCTACTTGGAGGTGAGAAGCAGAAGAGCCAGAGGTTGATGCCTCATATCTTTCTCTCCCTCTGTCTCGGTCGGCTTTGCTGCTAAGCCTGTCAACTGCCAACACATTGGATTCTACTTCCAGGGATGCATCTTGCATAAGATCCAATGAAGTAGCTCTTCTTTCTCTCAATAGGAGGTAGAAATCGGGGTCAAAGGCGCTAGCATAAGTGATCTTGGCAGAGGCCTCTGTAGGTTTTATCTCAGCAGGGATTTTGTTGTACATTTTATTGAACCTTTTGGAGAAGTCAGAGACAGATTCTCCTTAATTTCTCTTCAGGGACCCAAAATCAGTGATATAATACATAAAATCCTTTTTGTCCCCCCATTATCTTAAAAAAGCATCATCTAGGGCCTCAATTCCAGCAACAAATCCAGGGGTCAAAACTCTAAACCACTTTCTAGCCTGACCATCGAGGCTTTGGATGAAGACTCTCATCCAGACATCTTCATTTTCAATATTCAAGTTATATGCATAACTGTAGAAGGAAAAAAGGAGTTCTTCAGTAGTTATGTCTTATTCTCCAGTGAACTTAGGCATATATTTCAGGTAATCTCCAACAAGGAGAGCGTTCAAGGGATGAGGTAATACTAGAGGGGCATACCTTGAAGCCACTATGGAATCCATTATGTTTCTAGAAGGATTATCACATGCCATAGGGATGTGAGGTGGAGGAGAAATAGGAGGAGAAGGTGTTAGAACAGGGGAGGTTGGAAAAGAGCTTCTCGGGAGAAAAGGAAATGACAGAGGATTTGGAGAAAAGGCTACTGGTCTTGAGGGAACTGAGGTCTCTCTTTTTGTGGTAGTGGCAGAAGTAATAGGAGGAGGAGAGGTGAAGCACGGGGTAGGAAAATATTCTGAGGTCCTAGGTCTAAACCACGGTATAATTTCAGGGGAGAGTGGATTGACAAGGCTTTCTCCCTCCAATCCCAGACCAGGAGGGGAAAACTCAGCAGGAACACTCCCAAAGTTTAAATTTTGGGAAACTCCAACAGCAAGTATAACAGAATGTTGAAAAGAAGAAATTGGAGTTCCTATAGAATAGTGAAAATCATCAGAAATACCTGGTTCGGTAGTAGAAGTACTCTCTCGAAGGGCCTTTCCCCTTCTGATAATTTTCTCTGGGTNAATAACCAGAATGCACAAAGCAACCATAACACAGGATATACGTGGTTCACCCCAGTGTGGGGCTACGTCCACCAACTCTTCTCTTCTTTATTATCTTCTTTCAAGCTTCTTACAGGAACATATCATCAAAACCTTACTCCGTAGAGGATAGGAGATCTGCGTGCACCTCGCCAGATCCTCCTTCCCCGAGTTAGAGCACAGCACCAAGCCTCCTTACACAGTCTATGCACAAAGCACTACAGATGATCCGCACTTAGATTTATAGCCTCAACATACACTAAGCACAGAGCCTCTTACAATTACTTTCACTTAGAACCTAGCATCACACCCTTAGCACCTAGTATCACACCCTTAACACCTAGCATCACACCTTTAGCACCGAGCATCACATATTGAGTTAAGTGGGGAAATGGGGAGGTGTCTCCAATACAATGGATTTCAGGGTCAAGCTCCTCTCTTTCCCTTTCTTCATCAGTCACAAGGTTGTTGTGAAGAGAGGTTTGAATTTTCTGGTCATTTCTATCTCTGTCCCTTTGTTCCCTTGGCATAATCTGAGGAGCATTGTTGTTCGGCCTCCTAAAGTTGCCTTTGCCATCTGTATTTGGGACATTCTTATAAACTTGCTTCCCTTCAAACTTTATCTTCTCCATTTCTGCAAACAGGGACTTCACTATCTTGGTTAATTCATCTACTTGGAGGTGAGAAGCAGAAGAGCCAGAGGTTGATGCCTCAGATCTTCCTCTCCCTCTGTCTCGATCGGCTTTGCTGCTAAGCCTGTCAACTGCCAACACATTGGATTCTACTTCCAGGGATGCATATTGCATAAGAGCCAATGAAGTAGCTCTTCTTTCTCTCAACAAGAGGTAGAAATCGGGGTCAAGGTGCTAGCATAAGTGATCTTGCCAGAGGCCTCTGTAGGTTTTATATCAGCAGGGATTTTGTTGTACATTTTATTGAACCTTTTGGAGAAGTCAGAGACAGATTCTCCTTACTTTCTCTTTAGGGACCCAAAATCTGTGATATAATACATAAAATCCTTTTTGTCCCCCCATTATCTTAAAAAAGCATCATCTAGGGCCTCAATTCCAGCAACAAATCCAGGGGTCAAAACTCTAAACCACTTTCTAGCCTGACCATCGAGGCTTTGGATGAAGACTCTCATCCAGACATCTTCATTTTCAATATTCAAGTTATATGCATAACTGTAGAAGGAAAAAAGGAGTTCTTCAGTAGTTATGTCTTATTCTCCAGTGAACTTAGGCATATATTTCAGGTAATCTCCAACAAGGAGAGCGTTCAAGGGATGAGGTAATACTAGAGGGGCATACCTTGAAGCCACTATGGAATCCATTATGTTTCTAGAAGGATTATCACATGCCATAGGGATGTGAGGTGGAGGAGAAATAGGAGGAGAAGGTGTTAGAACAGGGGAGGTTGGAAAAGAGCTTCTCGGGAGAAAAGGAAATGACAGAGGATTTGGAGAAAAGGCTACTGGTCTTGAGGGAACTGAGGTCTCTCTTTTTGTGGTAGTGGCAGAAGTAATAGGAGGAGGAGAGGTGAAGCACGGGGTAGGAAAATATTCTGAGGTCCTAGGTCTAAACCACGGTATAATTTCAGGGGAGAGTGGATTGACAAGGCTTTCTCCCTCCAATCCCAGACCAGGAGGGGAAAACTCAGCAGGAACACTCCCAAAGTTTAAATTTTGGGAAACTCCAACAGCAAGTATAACAGAATGTTGAAAAGAAGAAATTGGAGTTCCTATAGAATAGTGAAAATCATCAGAAATACCTGGTTCGGTAGTAGAAGTACTCTCTCGAAGGGCCTTTCCCCTTCTGATAATTTTCTCTGGGTTGGCTTCAGGTGTTGCTAAGGGAAGCTGGGGAAGCAACCTCGTGTGTCTGCCTCTAGAAGCCACAGCTGAAACAGTGGATTTGGATCAATGGATTCACCGTAGTGGAGTTGCCACAGTGGAGTCGTCAGGTGCACAGTCGCAATCTTCATGTACTGGGCTCTGATGCACCTTCAGAACCAGTAAGCTTTGTCCTTCAATCCCAAGTAAAATCTTCAACTTCTTCTCCGACAACGGTGCCAGAAATGTTAGCTTTGGAAGTCACCTATGGATTGTAGCAGAGCTAAGCACAAGGCCCATCAGTTTGTATGTCACAGTGAAAATTTTAAAGGGCGGTCGAATCGATGCAGTCTCAAGATTGTATCGTTTTAACTCATAAAACTGGGTTGAGGAATCACAAATAAGCGAGGTCTTAATCCAACTTAAGCCAGTAAGTTTATATAGTGGTGACTAAGCAGAAGAAATATGAGAAAATCATGAAAGCTTGCTCTGGACATACGGTCTTCCAGCAGCCTGTAGAGGAAAAGTCTCAAATACAAGATCCTCTTGGATCTGAAAACTTCGAGAAACTGAAAATGTTGCAACAACAGCAATAGAAAAACCTACACTATACTACAGTCACAACACCCGACTGGATCATCCATGTCCGAGCTTTCAGAGTGAGAAGAAAATAAATGAAAGGAGAAGTTGGCTGCCATTAAACAAGAAGTCGCAAATACATATCATAACCAAAGAACCAGAGGCTTTGCTAAAAAAATTCAAATCAGGAGCTTAGCTCAATAATTCAAACCGACCCCTGGTGCAAGTTCAAATTATTACATTAAAGGTGTTACGTCTGCATGCCTTCTATCAGACTGCGCATGCAATCTCTGGCTAGTCATGCAGTTCGGTTAGACGCAATCGCATTCTAGAACGGGCCTACAAGTGAGTTGACCAGCTGATAGTCCCTTTCCAAACTTTTCATTAATGGTGAAAATAATGCCCAACCACCACCAACTACTTTAATAACTGCTTCTTCGAGATCTGGGAGGCTCAAGTCAACTCTGCATTTGAAGAACATGGCGGCCTTCCCTTGGTTGTTTGTTGCTTCGTTGAACTACTACAAGGTGACCCAGATGGCAGAAATGGATAAGGATCTGGCAGGGACTATGGAGCCATTGATCTGGAGGTGAGACAAGAGGTTCCCACAAAGACGGACATGGCAGATAAAAGGTGACTGTGAAAGTGCGAGTGGCGGAAAACGTGGGTGCTACGCTGGTGTTGGTGTCGGAAGTCACTTCTGGATTGCAGTAGGAGCAAAGCCCGACGCCCATCAGTTTATGTCACGATTTTGTTTTAAAGGGGTGATCGGATGTGAGTGAACTCAGAACAGTATCATTTAACTCAGAAAACTAGGCCAAAAATGCACAGGGAAGTGAGGGCCATAACTAACTTCAGTCAGGAATTTGAGTTAAAGCGAGAGTAGAGGGAAGACTAGAGAGAAAAGAGAGACTACTCTGGGCATCAGGCCTTCCAACAACTCGGGAAAGAAAAATGAGAAACTAAAATGTGCCTAAACGACACAGTGATAATTGCACACTGATCAAACCTATCATACTATGCAGCCACAACCATTCGACTGGATCCTCCAATTCCGAATCATTCAGTGTAAGACGAAAAAGACAACGTGGGAGACTACTTAAGACTGGTGCAGAGATTGCAGTGACCAACCATACGTCATCCTACAATATGCGATCCTCGACTGGTCCCTCCAATTCCGAGCGTTTTAAACAGCTAACAAACAAAATAAAAAGGAAAGAGAAGCTGACTTCCATTAATTTGACAGTCTCAAATCAAAATACATAACCAGAGCTTCCTCAGAAACTTTACAGTCGGGAGCTAAGCTCAACCATCGATGCCACAAAAATACCAAAAAAATGAGTATATATACTCAAAGAAATACGCCCAATAGAGGTGTGCTCGAACCTCCAAGGCGTGGCATCTCTTTAGTCAAACTTGGATAGAAATCCTTCGTTAGACGCCACCTTAACTCAGCATGGCTCTTGCAAGGAGGACCTGCACACAAGGGTACCACGGGTTGATTGCTCCAGGCCTCCCATACCTTCCATTTATGGCTCGAGCTGAGGTTTC
>JZKD02S1993942.1:20618-37363 GCA_000966675.3 Picea glauca | reverse complement strand
CCCTATACCTGTCATCATGTATCTGTCCATCCATCACCTCACAAGCGAACTTGTTCTTGGAATATTCCACTAACAAGTGGGATTTCCAATCTATTGAAATCTCCATCAAAGAACAGGCCGCAGGTCTCCTCGATAGTACATCAGCCACAATGTTCTTCTTCCCCTTCACATACTCTATGTCGAAGTCGAATGCATGTACCTTCGTCACCCATTTCTATTGGCACTCACTAAGGTCCTTCTACTCAAGGAAATACTTCAAGTTGTTGTGATCTGTCTTGACCATGAATTTGTTGCCCATCAAATATTGTCTGAATTTTGTCAAGGCATGCATGATTGCCAACATCTCCTTGTCATAAATGGAGTACAACCTTTCGGGCTGACTGAGCTTCCTACTCTCAAATACAATGGGGTGTCCTCCCTGCATCAAAACCGCCCCGACACCCTCGTCGGATGCTTCACACTCTAGTACAAATGGCAAGGTGAAGTCTAGTAATGCCAACACTAGACAAGTGCTCATGACTTCCTTCATCTGATCAAAGGATTTATGTGATTCCTCGGTCCAGATGAAAGCCCCATGCTTGGTAAGATCCGTCAGCGGTGCTCCAAGCTGAGAAAAACCCCGGACGAACCGCATGTAATAGATGCACAACCCAAAGAAACTCCTCAACTCGGTTACATTCCTGGGCGTTGGCCAGTCCAGAATGGCCCTGATCTTTTCCTAGTGCACTTGTACTCCCTGTGCACTAATGATATGGCCTCAGTAAAGCAGCTCTGTCATACCTAACTCACACTTGAACTCTTTGGTATATAATGATTGTGCCTTCATGATGCTCAATACCTCATCCAAGTGCCTCATATGCTCCTGCCATGTCTTGCTGTAGACCAAGATGTCCTCGAAGAAAACCAAGACTGATTTCCTCAACTGATCCCTGAATATGTGGTTCATGCAAGACTGGAACACAGCGAGTGCATTGGTTAGCCCAAATCACATAACCAGGAACTCGAAATGTCCAAAGTGACATCGAAATGTCGTCTTCTCTATGTCCTGCTATCGGACGTTGATCTGGTGATACCCAGAGCATAGATCAATATTTGAGAAGAAAATTGCCCCATGCAGTTCATCCATCAACTCGTCAATGCGTGGGATAGGATATCGGTTCTTGATGGTTTTCTTGTTCAAGGCTCGGTAATCAATGCACATCATCATGGTGTCATCCTTCTTCAGAACTAAGACAACTGAAGCAGCGAATGGGGTGTTGCTCGGTCTAATGTCCCATCGCTAGAAATTCCTTGGTTGCCTTCTCTATCTCATCCTTGAACCTCCTAAGATGACGATAGGGGGGGTTATCATCGATTTGGAACCCTCTTCCAACTCAATGGTGTGCTCAAACCCCCTATCAGGTGGTCTCCCTAGTGGAATCGACTCAAAAACCTGTTGATGTCGTCCCAACAAATTCTTGATCTCTATATGATACTGTTGTCAACCCTCTGAATCCTTCCGCGTAGTGATCAAACACTCGGTGGCATATGCTACTTCCCCATGTCTGAATATCTTCTCCATCCTCTTGGCTGAAACTGTTCTGGGTGCTCCTGTCGACATACCTCTTAAAACAACCTTCTTCCCATCATGGTCTTTGAATCCCATCTCCAAGGTTTGGTAATTGGTGGTGATTTTTCCCAAGGTAATCATTCACTGGACTCCCAACACCACATCTATGTCAGATAGGTCAACCACATAAAATGTGTCTCTCACTGTGTAGTTGCCTAACTTTACCTCCAAATCTAGGACTCTGTCTAGACACTCCATTATGTGGCCATCTACAATTGCAACATCAAACCCCTCAAACTCCTCTGTCTGAAGTGCATGTCTCGATACTAGTGAAGCGTCGATGAAGTTGTGGGTGGCCCCACCATCTATTAGGGTAATTGCCCGTTGCCCCTGAATAGTCCCTCTGATTTGGAGGGTATCATACCTGGGAACACCAGAAAGGGTCGCTATGACTCCTCCCTTTGATGGTTTCATCCTGTTAGCCTGCTCAGGCAGCTGTGGGACTACTGGAGGATGGGCTCCTGCCGGTGTTGGTGGTCTACGAGGAGGTTGCTCTTATGACTGTGCTGACTCCTCCTCTGAGCGAGTGGATCCATTGTCCTGCTCCTCCTCCTCACTATCCACACTGTCTGTTGCCACCTTAATATAATGAATCTCTCCCTTGCCCATGCACCTATGGCCTGGGACCCAAGGGTCTCTGCAGTTGAAGCAAAGCTTCTTCCTCATAAGCTCTCGCCTAGTCTCATCATCCAACTTCTCCTTGCCCTTCCATTCTCTTTGGAATGGCTTCCTATCTCGATCCTTCTGGGGTACGAAGGGTTTGAAAAAGGTTTTAGTCTTTGGCACTGAATCTACCAAATCTCGAGTGCGAAGGATGACATTTTGCAAGGTGGGAGGCCTGTATGCCTTCACCCATCCTCTCAAAGGCTCTTTGAGTCCGTATGTGAATAGCATGATCAGCCTGGGCTCTGTTATATCTGTCACTGCCATGGCTACCCACTGAAACTCCGTGATGAACGCCTCTGCTATTCCAGTTTGTCTCAATTGGGCTAGATCCCTGAAGTGGATCTCAGGATCCCTCCTGTCAAACCTGTCCATGAACCTCTCTGTGAACTCCCTATAGGAGATGATGCAACTGTGACCCAATGTCACCAATCCATGATACCACCACTCATGTGCCTCACCCTCCAAGTGTAAGGTCGTGAAACTGATGGCCTCTATCTCAATCATCTGATTGAGCTTGTAGTATGTGTCTAGCTTCTGTGCCCAAGCTCTGGCGGTGCATTTGGACGATTCGTCGAAAGAAGGTATGGTGAGTTTACCAACCTTTCGAATGAAATCCATGTTATGCCCCTGCTGTTGTTGCGGTCCTCCTCTAAGTGGCTCTCCGGGGCGGTTCTTGAGTCTGAGTCCAGAGTACTCGACTAGGGTCATGTCCTGATGGAAGTCACGACCCAATGTTGCGTACTCCCTCCAATACTTTGTTATGTCCTATGCATGAGTGGGCGACCTCTGTGTTATCGGTGGCTATGCTGCTATCAGGGGTGCCCTCTGGAAACTGGGAAACAAGGGTCTGGGAATCCTACTCGCAGGCGTGTATGTGCGAGTGGGTGACTGGGGTCTACTGCCTGCTCCTAAGTTCCCCTGTGTTGCATGCGGGGCTTGTGTGTCTGGGGTGCCCACTCTAGCCAATATATCAACCACATGTGCTAAGGACTGAAACATGGTTCGCTGACTAGCTAACATATCGTTGATAACCTGCATGAAAGATGTCTATGGTTCCATGGGGGCCTTGCCACTACCCTCTAGTCGCTCATATCTATCTCCTAGCATCCTCTCTGCCTCGCACTCAGCCTCATGCTCTGCCCTTCTCTCTGCTTCTTTTTGTGCCTCTTCATCTTCCTCTGAGCTAAGAGGAAAAGGAGGAAAGTCAGGCCTAGACCTTCTTTCCCTACGCCTGTTGTAAGTAACATATTCGTCACCTACGTGTTCACGGCCCTATGGGTCTTCTGCTGCACTCATCATCTTTAGTCACAGGTTGGCAGGACTAAAGCTCTGATACCACTATAATGTTCCTGAATTGGCTAGTCTAGGAAACGTTTCTAATGTGTGTGTGGGATTAATCGTTTACAGCATATAAATGATCATACAAATAACAAATGCGACAAAGGACTGCAAAGTTTATATTATGATATCTTTGCAGAGTACAAAGGCCGAATACGGCTAAATAAAATGAATCACTCGACTAGATCAAAAGACAAAAGGATCTTAGCCGGAATACAATAAGCAAACTAAATGACAATACTCGATAATAGATGAGCACTGTGAGATCAATGGATGAGCTGGAACTATGGCAGCTCATACGGTAACTGCTAGAAGTATAGAAAGTTCGCCCTGGTGGCTATATCTCTCGGAATGGCCTGGAAATTGTCGCAAATGGTGTGCCTTGCTCTAGCTCTCAGGCCTGGTAACTGACCGACCCCTCTGCTGGTGGGTCTGGACCCTGGACATTTCCCCCTGGGGAAATGCGCCCCTCTCTCACTTGAAAAATGCGCCCTAGTGATTCCACCGTCGGAATCGGTTGAGATGTATCTCAAAAGGATCGCCTTGGTCTACTGGGAAATGGGTTGGAAGGGTTTCCCTGAATCTGATCTAATGCTTGCTCGGGAACCCCGAATGTGTCCGCCAAAAGTGTCACACTTCCAAGTCTGGAAAATGCGCCCCAGATGATTCCTCTGTCGCAATTTGACGAGGAATCAGGCAAAAGATGCACCTTTCCTTCCTCTCAACTGGGTCGGAGGGGAATCTCTGAACTCCTCCCGGATGGGACAAGTCGATCCACTTAACCTCCTTAAGAGCTACGCCCTCACCCTGGATAAGTGTGCCCCTGTTGTTGGACCTTGCGTAACTGTTGCTGAAGAACGATGGAAGACCTGTGTGATCTTCCCGGTGACTAGGGTGTGTCTCTCAACACCGAAATCAGCCAACTGGTATCTTCCTCCTGGAATCCACTGAACTATCGCTCCTGAGATGTGCCTCTCTCCTCAATGACAAGTCATAATCTGCACAATGATGAATTAGGTCAGTGACTCTTCTCTTATAGCTTTCCAAAACCCTAATTCACTATTGAAACCCTAATTCACTGCTGAAACCCTAATTCACTGTTGACTTCTAATTTTAGCTCATTTGTTCTATTTTTAGCTCATAATGACTTAAAAGCGCTTTCAACCATTTTTAGCTCAATGTCACTTTCTGAACATAACACCTTTGACTGGAGTGACGTCTAGTAACCCTGTTTACCCCTTTTCCGGCCCTGGCTATAGTCTAACGAGGTGGTTTAGACCATTAAGCCTCCTCTCTGGAGCTCCTTTTCAGAAAGGGACATTACACGATGAGTGGTCAATGTTTCTAGAACCTATAGGAAAGCATTAGCATATTTTAATACTTCCTTCTTAGCCCTAATCCTGAAGACAGATAATCCTACTTGCTTTGAGAACTTTAGCCTAATTTCTCTCTGTAATTGCATTTACAAAATTATCTCCAAAATGGTATCAAAGACGATGAAAGGAATTCTCTCGACAAATCTCTCTAGAGTAGTTTGGATTTCTCAAAGTGAGGCAAATTCACGAGACAATGGAGGTAGTACGAGAGAGTCTCCACTCAATCAAGTCTAGGACCTCTCCAAAGCATTTGATAGGGCGAGTTGGCTTTTCATTAGACTTGTCCTTATTCATCTTGGTTTATGTCATGTCTTTGTTACTTAGGAAATGAGTTGCATTAGCTTAGTTTCTTTTGCAATTATAATCAATGGTCTTGCCTCTCCATTTTTTAAGTTTGAAAGAGGGATGAGATCACAAGGTTGTCATCTCTCCCCCTTATTGTTCCTCATTGTTGCAAAAGGTACCAATAGATGTATTAAGGAGGCCACCAAAAATGGAAACATCAAAGGTATAAATGTTGGTACTTCCTGCTATGTCACCCATTTACTCTTTGTTGACGACATTTTAATCTTCTATGAAGGAACCAAAAGGATGGTAGAAAATATTAGAGAGATCATCAATCTCTTCTATGAAGCAACATGTATGCAGCTTAACATCGACAAGTCAACCATCTCCTACTAAGGTCTCTTGGAGAATGAAAAGGCTTTGTATTCCCAAGTCTTTCCTTTTCAAGTACTGGCAACGAATAAGAGATTGAAATACCTAGGGCTTCATTTGAAAGAAAATCGGTATCAAAGGTGACTAGCAATAGCTAATAGCCAAGCTATAAACAAAACTCAACACATGGTGCAATCAATGGCTCTCTAGAGGAGTTCATTTGGTTCTTGTCAAATTGGTCCTAGAAGCCATCCATGTCTATTGGATGTACTTGACATGGATTCCAAAAGGAATCCTAGAAAAAATCAGACAGTTATGCTGAATCTAGTCTGGGGATGTAGGAAAGAAAGGGATGGTTCTAGCGTCCTAGAAAAAACTTGCGTTACCAAAATCTCAAGGTGAATGAGGCCTTAAGAACATATTCATTTTCTCAAAGGCCCTTATAGCCAAAAATGTATGGAGATTGATACAAGGCTCTGCACTTTGGGCACAAGTAATTAAAGATAAGTATATTTCTCCTAAATCCATAGAAGAATGGGTTAGGAAGCCAATTCAACACTCTTAGAACGCATCAATAATATGGAAAATGGTGGTTATGGCCTTTCCCTTAATAGGAAATTGATTGGTTTGGAAAATTGGCAAAGGAAACAAAGTCCAAATTGGCTTGGACCCCTATATTGGCAACAATGATGCATAGAGGCTCCCACACCATCTAGTTATGGATCTAAAAAGTCGGGCCTACCATATTGTGAAACATATAGCTCAAGGAATTAGAACTTTGGATAGGCCACAACAGTGGATTTACTGGGAAGATATTGGACTGCAAGAAGAAAATGATAACATTTGGGAATGTTATACTCAAAAACTAAGAAGTTGCTTCATAAACCCAAATGATCAAGAAGATCAACTCATTTGGTCTTTGAGTCCTATAGGTAATTGTGAGCCCAAAATAGGATACAAGGCCCTAGCTCTTGAGGGTTACGACAGTCCTAAGCCCTAGTGGTCAAGACTTATATGGAAATTGGTTTTAATGTATATGGACGAAGGATGATAGAACCACCCTAGATTTTACGTTTTTTGTTTCAATGTAGGCATAGGTAGCTTTCAAGCTAAAGGGGTTGAGTTGTCATCTTCAGAGGACTGGTCTTTATGTGTATATGATTCAAATGTGTGGTAGCTTGATGATGACATGATTACAGATTTATTCGAGGATGACCAGTCGCATCATTTTCAAGATGATTTTCAGTCACCCCTTGGGATCTGTGATACATATATTTTTAGGGATGCAAACTTGTTGTATGAGGACTCTCAACCACCTCCGTCCTGAATTTTGGAAGAATACTAGGACATGGCCATCTCAGAGCGATCAGAGGTTCACACTACCAAATGTAAGTACTTTCATATTGACACTTTTTGTGAGGATTTGCAGATAACGAAGCGACGTTTCTTAGATCTGATGAAGGATTTTTTCTCTAGACATGAGGTTGTGTCTTACCCCATTTCCCCTTGTTTGGGAAATCAACAAGTTTTCCTGGGATCTATTATCCTTTCTCATCCTTCAAGGAGCAATGATTTTCAAAGTGAAGATGAAGATGAGTCATCGTCTACATATGGTAGCCCTCTTTACATATGGATTGATCGAGCTTGTGGCTACACTTTTAGGAAGGATGATCAGGCTGATGGTTTCTCTTTCCAGCAAGACTTCCTCCCTCCCACCCATCTCTCTTCATTTCATTTCACAATTGACTATATATCTATTTATGCTCATGATCATTACGTGTTTGACTTATCTTTGTTGTTTTACATAATTAAGCACAGGGGGAGATACTTTGACGAGATGATCAATTGGTTGCACTAGTTGTATGACTTCACCTGACATCACCTGTCGCTTGATCTTCAAGGCTCCAAGGCCCTAACTAAGTAGATAGGCCATCTTTTGTTGCTTGCATTTGCATCTTGATTGTTCATGTTAGTTTAGATGCATTTCATATTTCATTTTTCTCTACTTGCATATCGATTTCATGCCTAGTTCATAAATTTTTGAAAAAATGCTAAAATTTTCATTCTAGATTAGTTTTCATTTTTCATTTTGATGTATATGGATGAAGGATGATAGAACCACCCTAGATTTTACGTTTTTTGTTTAAGTGTAGGCATAGGTCTACCAAGAGATGTTGTGGTTCGCATGCACTCTACGAGAGCACATGTCCCCAAGTAAGAGCTAGATGCTATCCCCGTTTTGTGAGATAACTAAGCAGATGATGTCTCGAGGCCCTCATGTTGCAGATATGGAGTGTTGAGAGACCACATGACTAGCAGTGTCCACTTGCACATATGGAAGCTCGCTCTATCACCACAGTTTGGATCCATTGTCTGCGCATCCACCACACCATCTAGCTTCTGGACAACACATGGGTCTTGCGCCATATCGTACAAGTCAGGTATTGTGGCAGGTAATCACCCTAATATTTGAGGCATTTAAACATGTTGTATTCGAGTTGCTTTTTATTATAGAACACATGCTTGGGCATTATGCTTTTGACCCTGTTTCACATTAGTGAGTGTCATAGATTTCCTAGTAAGTGGCCAACTTTTGGGGAAGGGTTGCAACTGGGGGTCCCTTGAGAGGTTATCATACCATTCCTGACCTTACTTACCACTTTCCACTCATTACACTCCCATCACATTTCCCTCTCCTAGGCCTTTTGAATTTAGTGACCCAAGAAGGGCATGCACCTCATTTCATGGGAAGAAGGGGTTGAAGGCCAAGGGGGATGGTTTTTGGCAAAAGATAAGAGCCTAAAATATAAACCTTCCAGATGCTCGCGCAGATAGGTCTTGCGAACGATGAACTTCTTCTCTTAAAAGAATTGAATACTTGCACAATATCAATCACATAAGAAATATCCTGCTTGAATGTCAGACTAACACAAGTGTGTTACAACGCTTTACATGGTTACCCCTATGGCACTTTGTGGACCTCTTTGTTCAAGTGACATTGTGTTACTACCCCCCAAGCTAATCAATTCACTATTGGGAGTGCACACGTGTTTGGATCATTAATAAATTAACAAATGGAAATAAATGGGCTTGGAAAAAGGTTGCATTGAAGAAGAAGGTGTAGCACACCACCTACAAAGGCACCCATAAATGAGATAATAGGAGCCCTTGCATGTCATGAAACACATTGACCTATGAAGTCTAACCCCCTATCCACCTCATCATCCACTATATGACCTTGAAGGGGTGTCCTTGGGAGCATCCCCTACTTGAGGGTTTTCGTCTACCCAATAGGACTTTTATGACACCCCTCCCATACCTAAACTTGGTCAATTGTATAGGGTCTTGGACCATTTGTTTAATTTTATGAGGTATTTTTTATGCACATGCTTAGGTGCCTTGTTTATTAGATGTGGTTTTCACTTGCCATGATATTTTGACTTGAGATCATTGGAGAGCATGCCTATTTGTTTTGCAGGACCTTGTTTGGTGGACAATTTTGGAGGAACAAGCCTAGCTTGGGATTCCATGGGGATTGAAGCCCACAGGTTGGATGCCAAGGGCCCACATGTTGGATCATGATGACTTGTCTTTTGGAGGCTAGAAGACACCTTGGAAGACATGACCCAGCCCTCACATGCCAAACGATTTTCCTAGGAGGGGAAAAACATCACTTCTTAAGGCTTGAGGTCACATAGGGCTAGGGTTTGGTGGTGATAGAGATATTTCTTATTGACACATGGCACGTTTTGAAGGAAGAAGTCTTTGAGGCATGAAGAAGAGGCTTGGATGGATAACAAGTGGCCTTTGAAGGATTAGCCATGTTTCCCCAACTCCAACGACTTGCTCCAAGTGTCAAAACGTCTCCTAAAGGGGTGACGTCATCTTGCTTTAGGGTTTCTAATGTGCAAAAAGTGTAAATTATATATTATTGTTTGGTTTAAGGGGTAAGATAAGGGTTGTTGACCCCTTATCTTATGTTTAACCCTAACTAAGTGGACCAACTATGTTTTAAACCTTTTGTATAAATAGAGATCATGTGAATCTCATTTCATAAAATAACTCTCCCTCTTGTGAGAGGATATTGGATGAAATTTGCGCCCTTCTTGGGAAATTCTCTTCATCTCTTTTGGTTACATTCTCTTTCTATTGTTTATCTTTGCTATTGGTGGAAGAAGTGATTCACTATTTCTCTTGGAGTGTTTTTCTTGCTTTATGGTGGATATTTCTTGGTTAAAGAAGGAGTTTATCTTGTTTATGCTTGCACTAGGTAAGGAATGCATCTTGTTGCTTCTTTCTTAGTTAAAAGTCTAATTTGTTAAACTTCTTGGGGAGTATAAGTGCATACAACCCCACTAAGGCCATCATCTTGCCTTGAAACAAGTTGTTGCGCAAAGGAATACTAGAAGTAAAAGGGTTTACATCCTCCTAGGGTTTTCCTTAGCTAGTTTTGCTTAACTTGGGGAGTAAAAAGGCTTACATCACCAAGGAGGTAGCACAACTAGCTCTTTCTCTTTTAAAGACTCCATAACCCAATCTTTTAAAGGCACTAATCTTTTGCATTGGAGTTATAAATCATTGCATTGGGATACGTAAAACTACGAGATATTGGAATTGTTCAAGTTGGAATTTCTTTTACATGTTATAAGATTTCTTGTGCACTAAGGGTGTCCTCTTTTAGCCAACCATTTTTTTGTTGTAATAAGTTTAATGCTACAACCATTAGGGCTGCAGCAAACCCTAAACACTTTCTTGAATAACTCACAATTCAACCGTCAAAAGTTGCTAATAATTTACCCCTACAATCTACTAGGCCTAGTGCATCTTTTGGGTGGATTACATGTAATTTTTGGTGGCTGATTTATTTTTTGTAACAAGTTGTTTGCTACAGCCATACGTTTGCAAAAGTATCTCTGCAATACTATCTATAACAATCTTACATTGATGATAAAGTCTTATGCTTTTACACTTGAGTTGTACTAGTCTTTTGCTAACTTATCTCTTGCATCATTTGATAGACTTTTAGCATCTTTATTTGCAGCTCTTATTATCTTTTTGTTGTTGATATACATCATTGTTTACTCAATTAGGGACAGCAAGCTTAACTTGTTTGTCCACCTAACATTATATGCATATACTTGGCTTGTTCTTGTGTCTCGGGCAGGTACATCACTCTTTACATGTACTATTGTCTCTTGGAAACCTTTGGCTGCAACCAAGACCTTTCATCAAACCCTTCCATACTTAGTATCTTGACCTATAGGGGTTACACTACCATTACACCACTTTCTGTCTCATTCCCCCCTAGGGTCACCGGGATTGCCCCCTTGAAGTGATTTTGTCATCTCTAAAGTGACGGGAATACCCGCCTAAGGTCACAGTGGGTAGGTGTTCTCAAAGTTGTCACTATTTGGTGGTTGGGTTGGGCCTTTCCCAACCTACAACTTGTACGATAACATGCATCAAAGACTAGTACATATTGGAGAAAAGGAGCTTCGAGATCTACATGGTAAAAGTATGGTTGAAAGTATGTAGGGTTTCACATTGGATATTGATTTCTGTGAACATTTCATGTATGGTAAACAAAATCAAAAATATTTCCATCTGGTGCTACAAAAGAAAAGGGGATCTTAGAGTTAGTACATGGTGATTTGTTTGGACCTGTTCGTATTCCATTACTAGGTAAATATATGTACTATGTTTCGTTCATTGGTGATTTCTCAAAGAATACATGGATTTATTTCGTACGAAAGAAATCTGAGGTTTTTGGTAAATTTCAAGAATTTAATGCTCTTGTGGAGAAACAGGAATAGAAGAAAATAAAGGTGTTGAGGACAGATAACGGAGTAGAGTTCTATGGGAATGAATTCAAGGAATTATGAAAGAAGTGCAGTATAGAAAGGAAAAAGACTACTCCATACACACCTCAACAAAATGGGGTTGCAAAAAGCATGAATAGGATGTTGATGGAAAAAGCAAGGAGCATGCTCAGTGGTGTCGGGTTAGGACAATAATTCTAGGCAAAGGTAGTGGGTATTGCAAGTTATCTGGTAAATAGATCACCCTCATCAATGTTGGTGGACAAAACTCCGCATGAGACATGGATTGGTAAGAAAACCTCTCTAGAACACCTCATAGTGTTTGGTTGTGATGATGTTTATGTACATGTTCCAAAGGAAAATAGGAGTAAGTTAGATAATAAAGATGAAAAGTGTATCTTTATTAGTCATAGAGATGGTATAGAAGGTTATAAACTTTGGAACCCAGAAACTAAGAAGGTTGTCTACAGTCGGGATGTTGACTTTAGAGAGGTTAAAAATGTTCCCAAATAGGAAGTTCCACCAAAAGAAAAAGAACCAAAGACAATAGATTTTGAGTTGGAGGTGAAGAATCTGAATCAACAAGAGAACATGAATTAGAAGAAGAACCCCATACTGTAATATTGAGGAGATCGATTCCGGAAGGAATACAACCATAAAGGTATTCTCCACCTGGTTTTCGTTCTAATGTTGCTTTGTCTATTACTAATGATGGTCCCAAATCTGTTAAGGAGACAATGGATTTAGACGATGGTAAACTCTGGAAGAAAGCCATGGTTGAAGAAATTCCTTCCTTGGATAAAAAAAAGGCTTGGGGGATCTAGTTGAGTTGTCGACTGGAAGAAATCTCGTTGGTAGTAAATGGGTATTTAAGAATAAGTTGAATGCAGAAGGTAAAGAGGAGAAGTATAAAGCTCGCCTAGTAGCAAATGGATATTCTCAGGTAGAGGGAATAGATTTTGGTGATATTTTAACTCTTGTTGCTAAATTGACTTCTATTAGATTTCTTTTGTCTTTTTCTACTACTTTTGATGCTGAGGTAGAACAGATCAACATAAAGACAACATTCTTGCATGGGGATCTTGAAGAAGAAATCTACATGAAACACACAAAAGGTTTTGCAGTGAAAGGTAAAAAACAGTGGGTATGAAAACTGAAAAAGTCCATGTATGGGTTAAAACAATCTCCAAGGATGTGGTATCAAAAGTTTGATACTTATATTTTGGGACTTGGTTTCACAAGGAGCAAAGTTGATCACTATGTGTATTTCAAATTAGTTGGAGATCATTATATTTATGTGGTGTTGATGATATGTTGCTTATTGGAAACAACCAGGAAATCATCAAGCGGGTAAAAACCCAGTAGTCTTCTAAATTTGATATGAAAGATATTAGTGTTGCAATATTTATCTTGGGCATGGAAATTAAAAGAGATTGGGAAAACATAAAACTATTGTTGAATCAAAATAAATATGTCCAGACAATATTGTAGAGGTTTAATATGCAAGAATGTAAACCGGTCAAGGTACCTATTCCTCTAGGTGTGAAGCTATATGTAGATCAATGTTCAAAGACATAGGAAGAGGAGGAAGACAAGTCTTGTGTTCCTTATGCTAGTGGTATTGGCAGTTTGATATATGCAATGGTTTGTACTAGACCAAACATTGCACATTCAGTGGGAGTTTTGAGAAGCTAGATGTCAAAACTAGGGAAGGAGCATTGGACAGATGTAAAGAGGGATTTTACGTATTTGCATGGAATTACAAATTATGGAATTTGCTACTACCAAGGAAGACCTGCAACAGAAAGAGTGTTGGACATACATGGCTTTGTTGATGTAGACTGGGTTGGAGATCTGGATCATAGAAAATCTACAAGTGGTTATGTTTTTAACCTATTTGGAGGAGTTGGTTGAGCAAGAGATGGTCTGTAGTTTCTCTCTCAATTATAGAAGATGAATACATGGCAGCCACTCATGCAAGTAAGGAAGTTGTATGGTTATAGAGATTGTGTTTAGGTATTGGGTTTGTACATCAAGTTGTAAAGTTAGATTGTGACAATCAAAGTGCAATATTTCTAACAAAGAGCCTGACTTATCATTTTAAGGAAAATCATATTAATGTTCAATATCACTTTGTGAGAGACACGGTTGAAAAAAAGAGGGTGTTGTTGGTGAAGGTGGACACTTTAAAGAATGTTGTAGATTTGTTAATAAAGTTTGTTAGCACTAAGAAGTTTTCTTGGTGTAAAGAAACAATGGGCATTGTTTCCCTGGATTGTTGATCATGTAATCTTGGGCCCCTTATATGCAAAGAAAACAACAAGTGGGAGAATATTGGGTATGTTTTATTATTTGCATGATTAGGCCATGTATTGTACATTTGAATGATTAGCTTGTCTTTGGTGTTTCTCATCCAATGGTTTTTTAGCCCATTGTAATGTAATTATGGTCAAACAATCTAATCTAGGTCACTGGATTGGGATTTTGGATGACACGGGATCCTATATTTTGTATTGCAATAGTGAAGTTAATACAATGAGAGTTAGAGGAGTGGCTCTAAACATTTTGTTAGTTTTCTCGATTAAGAGTTTCTAGGGTAAATTTTTTAGTACTATGTGTAATTGTTATTGTTTTCTTTCTATTTTATAAAGAATCGGTATGTGCATTGCTATATTGTAAAGGTTTAAAACCTACATTTTCATGAATATTGTTGACCACCTATTCAACTCGGGGGTCAACTCCATTTACCATGAAGATATGCATCATCAGATGCTACCAAGTCAAAGACTATTTGGTTCTACAGGGCATTTTTGGCCTCCAGCACATATTTTTGTAATTGGAATTTTTGCACCCCTGCATGGGTTAATAATGTAATGGGTCTGCATGGATCATAGTTAGGTTGGTTATCTTAGGATTTCTTCATTAGTAGAGTTCCTTTCATTGAGTGTTTTTTATCCTCAAATTATTAATTTGGCTTTTCAACCTTATTAATCTCCCTTGAGTTTTTCACTCCCACAAATAATTCCTCCAAAGTAGTGAAAGGCGTTCTAATAGATTTATCCTCTGGTAGCTAGTGTTTAGGAATTATGTAAATGACTATGTATGACATCTCAGAAAGTTTCACGGAATTCCGTCGAATCTAGATAGGTTCTTTTTAATTAATTAAAATTGCCTAAGGTTGGGTAGTTTAATTAATTATTTTTAATTATTTTTGAGCAAATATTGTAAAAACTAGGTCCTTGGGATTTTGCTAGGGGTATTTGTGCTCAAAAGAAATGGAATGAGACCCCCTACACTCTTAGACCAAGTTTCAGCTCAGTCGAACAACTTTTGCTAGGTGTTTGTCCACCAGGAGTCTCAGTCAGTGAAAACAACAATTTAAATTGCTAAGTCATGACATAGGAAAAATGTCATTTTTGTAATTTTTTACCAAATGGAGTAAATTAAAGGTGGAAAGTGATGAGAAAGACATTTCCTAACCTACCCAACCCCTTTCCTAACCATTTCTCACCCCCTAAACACATTGCCCACTCAAACCAATTCGCCCCCTAGGGGTATTTATGCCCCTCCTCATGTGGAAACATTAGAAAGTGCATTTTGATGAGTTGTGGGCCCCTCCCTCTAGTGGTGCTCCCTTCCTAGCCTTCCACCTCACCCAATATCCATGTCCCACACCCTCCACCTCACCTCCACCTCATCAATCCTCGCCCAAACCCTAGATTTCGCCCTCTCCTTGGGATTCTCATTCATGTTTGGTGGTGGACACTTGGCATTGATCCAAGAGGGGTAACTTTGCCCCTCCAAGTATAAATAGAACTCCTCCCTCACTCATTTGGGGACCTTCTCTTGAGCTATTGTTATGCTACCCAATTTCTTCCTCATCTCTCTCTCATTTCTCATCTTGTTCTCATTCCATTTTGCTCTTGGGGAACTTGGAGAAATTAGTTGTTGCAACCTCTCCCTTTGATAATAAGAAAGGATTTGGAGGATTTTGGAGTACAAGGATTGTGTCTTGGTGCTTAATTGCATATGACGTGACATTTTTCTTTATGCATTTTGTGGAATATTGAGTAGATCTCTTGGGTAAATTAGTTTACTTGGATAGGTTAGGCAATAGTGTAATTGTTGGCCTAAATGTGTTGAGTAGCTAATGATATAAATTAGTTTATGTTATTTGCCTATGCAACTCATTATCTACTCTTGTCTCACATTGTGTTTCAAAGTTTGTAGGTTTGCTTCAAGGGTTTTGTTGGGATAGCTTCGAGCAAGAATCTACCCTCATAGCTCTTTTAAACTTCATAGCTTTTCCCTTCTCATTTTCTGTTACATACATGCTTCAGATTTGGTTTTCTAACACTCTTAGATAGGTCAAAAAATCAATACTATTTTCTGAAATTTATATGTAGGAAATTTATGTTGAAAAACAAGAATTTTCTTAAATTTTCTGTGTGTTGTGCAATATTTCCAACAAGCAATAGCTTGTTGGTTTTTGCAGGTTCTTACCAGGTCAAGGGGTTATGCTGCCCATTTTCAGTCACAAAACACACCAAGGACCTCTCTTTTGATTGGGTAACAACACCCAACAATTCCTCTTTCATTCTAGCATTGTAGCAAGCCCTCGGGAGTCCCTTTAGGCTTGCATTCTTGTACTTAATTTTTTGTTCTTGTAAAGTGTGTTAGTGCCTACATCTTGGGTGAGAGTTTCGTAAAGCCACCCTCAAAAATCGTAAGGCTAGGTTGTATATTTAATTTTCTACATAGTTTTTACTTTTTCTGTGCCCCACTTGTCATTAGGACAAGGTTGTGTGGCTAGGAGTGATTTAGTTTATCTTATTTCATTTCCAACCCCCTTTGGCACTGTTATCGCACGGTTTGTAGGAAAGGTTAAAAGAGCTTGAGTCAGGGCTTGAAACCGACGTAACAGGAGCTTCCCCACCAACTGTCACCTCGATGGGGGGCTCTTTCTATTTAGGAGGGCTAATCCAAGGGAGACGTCCCTAAGGTAATCTGTTTAATGAAGGGCTAAGGGATAGTGGACCAAGACAATATGTTCCCTTTCACAGATCACAGCCAAGTACTGGATAATCAAGAAGAAGTCTTCCACTGATGATTGCACCTGTTTGCGAGACAAAACAAATAAAACTAGAATGTGCTTGCAGTGGGTCAGTACTTCATAAAATCAATGACTATCTTCCAATACATATATGAGCAAATGATCAATGCTATTATTGACGAAGTCAATGATGGCTTTAAAGAGACAAAGGTTTATATTACTTCTTC